>JAQZBX010060268.1:0-17342 GCA_029593785.1 Cabassous unicinctus | reverse complement strand
AAAAAAAAAAAAAAATTTATATGTATCCATTACATTTAATGGAGAAATGTATATATTTATTCATCTGTGTTTACTTTTTAGTTTTTAATTGTTTATATTTTCGATTATTAAATGTACAAATAAAGTTAAGAGGAAAAAAAACATTGATATTGGTTGGAGAAGCCAACAGACATTTCATTTGAGAAAAACTGAAAGAAACCAAATAAAAGTGAACTGAGTTTAAATCTATTTTCAGAATTCCCGAATCCTAAATGTTTTCTAGCATTCCATGAAAACTTTAAGAAATAAAGTAAAGGATTAAAACATCTATAGGACAAATAAATATTTAAATATATATCAAAATACAAATGATCAACTGGAAGAAGATAATAACTTGCCATCATGTAAAAAGAGCTTAACAAATCAAGAAAGAACAACCCAGTAGAAAAATGAGCAATAGGTAGCTCCCAGAAAACGAAATTCAAATAGCCAATAAACATATGAAAAGATGCTTAATTTATTTAATAATTAAATAAATACAAATCAAAACAATGAGATTCTGTTATTTTTTTAAATATAAATGAAATTTTTAAAATATTTAAGAGTTTATTTAAAACCTGATATATTTGATGGTGTTGGTGAAACAGACTTTTTCATCCATTGTATGTGAGCATATAAAATGGTGCAACATTTTTGGAGGACAGTTAAATATACGCGCCATTTTAGTTTGCTAATGACTGCCAATGCAAAAAATACCAGAAATGGGTTGGCTTTTATAATGAGACTTTATTAGAGTAAAATCTTATAGTTCTGAGGCTATTAAAATGTCCAAATCAAGGCATCATCAGAGATGCTGTCTTTTCAAAGATGAGCTGTAGGTGGTCCTGGTCTCCTGACACAGGACAAGGCAAAAATGGCAGCTGGCTCTGTCTTCTCCTCCAGGCTCACTTTCTCCTCGAGCTCAGCTGTAGGTGATCAGGCATATGGCTCATCTCTCCCTGAGCCTTGTCTCTTCTGCTTCAGGCTGCTCTGCTGATTCCGGCCTCCAGCCTTTTTCTCAGCCTTTTGGTGTTTCTCTGTCTTTCTGCAGCTGTAGGCAATCCTGGTGTCTTCCCTCACGTGGCAGGGTAAAAGCCTACAGTTCTGTTTCTCTGTGCTCGCCTTCATTTACGTAGGACTCCAGAACAGGCCTGAGACCCACTCCAGGTCACACCTCCCTGAACCACTCCAATCAAAGGCCTTCAACCAAGTTTAATCCAATTAAAGGGCCCCACGGCCACAGGAATAGATTAATTCCAAGAACATGAGCTTTTCTGGGACTCACAAGAACTTCAAACTGTCACACCTGCATTTGACCCAAAAAATCCAATATAGTATCCTAAACAGAAGATATATGTACAGCAAAACACTAGAAACATTATTAATGTGCATCAATAAATTATAGAACATCCTTACAGTAGAATATTGAGTAACTGTTAAAGAAAATGAGTAAGTTTTTATACATTGTTTTGGACTAATCTCCCACGATTAAAGGGAAAACAAGCAAGAAACAAGAGACAAATATCCTATCATCCCATTTGTGTAGAAAAAGAAAAGGAGAGATATAAGTATATACATGGATATGGTTGTATATATTCACTTGCATTTGCACAAGCATTTTCTGAAAGGATAGGCAAGAAACAGCTAAGAGCGTTGCATTTGCCTTTTGCGTTTGGCAAGTTTCAAGTAAATAAAAGCTTTCTTTGGCTTTTCTACCTATGCTTGTTATTCCATGAATCCAGAGATAGGGGAAAGTGTGGCTAGAAAGTCCCTCTCACTTTTGTCCTTCCTGCTCATTGCTTAGAAGGAAACGGTATCATTTACATGAGTTGTATTTCTGACAGTCCATTTATGAGGCTCATTTTCATTCTGATCAACTCTTTGCAGGCCACCGAGACCCCTAATATTATTGTCACTCACTAAGCCTCAGCAGCTACTGCTATGGTCAGATGGGGAAGGCACCTGCACAGAGTTTGACAGCACAGAAGAGGTAGTGGTTTTACCAGCCAACCTGGACATGACCTTGTCCAGCCCCTACAAGACACAGAACCCTCAGGAGGACCTATCACTAGAAGCAATTATTCTATAGCATAAATCATTTTGAAATCTAAGCCCTAAGAGTAGGAGCTATGGATAGATAGGCTAGAGAAGCTCTATTTCATGAACATTTTAGCACTCTTTCTGAGAATATGAATTATTGCCTTTGTCCTAATCAGTTACTCATTTTTCACTCATTCCCTCCCAATCCCATTTCTCTCACTCCCCAACCCCCTCCTAACCATTTTTTTAGGAAAAGCATCCTTCCTTTGCCTATATGAGTGAATGAAGACTCATCAGAGAGTCGATGCACTTAATGAATTTACAAATATAATACCTTATGCCATTCCCATATTTATTTTCTTGACAAAGAGAGAGATTTATGACATGTTAAACTGTTATTTTCTGCCAAAGATTCTGTTCATTTTCCCTTCGATGGTATGGGAAAATTATTACTTTTGTTATATGCCTTTTAATTTATGCCCTATAAAAACACTAATGGATAAAGAATTCTCTGAACTGGAATGGCGATGATGGAATTGGATTTTTTTTAACCAGGATTGTTTTCCAGGGTTGACAGAGAAACATTCCTTAAAGGACTGAAGATTTTGCACAGCATTAATTTTGTTGCACAGGGCTATTTTGGGTACACATTGTCAACAGATCATAGGGGCTAGTTTCTTTCAAATGAACAGTTAGCATACTTTACATACTAGGATATAAAGCCAAAAGAAATCATAACCAAGTCCCCAGCCTCAAGTCTTGGTATACAGGACACAGAGAAGTCAAATGAGAAGGCAGATGTAGTGTGGTAAGGTTGGATACACACAATTCTAGAAGTCTGGAGTCTTGGGCTCTGGTCTCAGCTTTGCCCCTAACTACCTATGAGATGTTTGACAAAAAACTTAGACATGCAAGACCTCATCTGGACAATAAAGGAAATGGGTCAGATGGATCTTTGATGTCCCACCCACCCATCCAATCTCCCACTTTTATGAAGGTGGTCAGGGGCATCCTTACCAAAACCCCATTTTTAATAAGAACTTTTTGTTTCAGAAAGCTGTCGTTCCCTCTTCAGGCAGTTCTCTTCATTTCACCTGAAATACAGTTTCAAGGGAGGAGGTTAGTTGTGTTCTTTTCAACTCTTTCAAGCAGCTCCTAGTGTAGCAGGATCTCCAAATTGCTCATCACTTCAGGTGTGCAGAGGTAATATAATTCCCTTATTTCTCTGATTGGTTTTCTTCATGACACCACCACCACCACCACCAATCTAGTTAGTGAGAACACTCTGTTTTAATTAAATCCAATAAAATTAGTCTGATTCAGTCATTTAAGCTTACTCTTCAGGTAACTCTTGAGCCTCCTTGAGGCAGTGTTCAGCCTTGTAGAATTTTGTTCCTATCCCCAAATCTCCCCAAGAAAAGAGCTACAGAGTGAGTAGTCTGAGATGTTGCATGAAGTTGTGGCTGCTGGCGTATGACTGGTCCCACTAGTTTTTTGGTTGACATGCTGGCACACACCACACAATCCATGGCCCTGAACACTTCTCAGAGGTGTTCTAGTCCAGGAGCTGCTTCTTGGCTGATGCCAGGGCTCTGCCATTCACAGGCTACTCAGCACTTCTGCCTTCCCTCACCATGGATACTGCTGGCCAGCACCCTCAGGCCCACTGAAAATGGATCAGTCAGGAAAGACTGCCACTAGCACCATTAGTCTCAAGTTCTTTCCATTAGTAGCTGGGTGTTTCTAAAACCCATTCTCCTTGAGGTTAAGCCTAGAATAGGGTTTGTGTTTGGCTGAGACCTTTGGAACCTGACCTACTCACTCTACTTTTGTCTCCCTTCTTGCTACTTCATCAGGCTTGCCACTTCCTCTTTGCCTTACTTTTCTTCTACCCTAGGGCAGCAAACTGCATGACCCAGACATCACAGGCAGAGGGCAGAAAAGGTGGTGTGTGCACTGAACTACGGAAGAACCTGAGTTCTGGTTCTATGATTTGAGTCTTCTAGGCTTGGTCCTGATAGATTAGCTGGAGTTAAAAGAATTTAGAAAATCCTTTCTCTCTGGACTAAACTTGGATTTCAAGATTATTGGCCTGATTGAAAATCCAATTTTTGCCTTTGTCTTTGTATTTTCTTGTAGCAATCAATCCTAAATTTCCCCAGGGCAAATAAATGGGCATTTCTGGCAGAATAGAGGCAGAGCAAGAAAAGGAAATGGAAAGGAGAGAAGCACATTAACATATTTCACAAAATATTTTCCCTATTACATTAGCAATATGCTATGTGGTATAAAAAGGGAAACCAGAGAAAAGGGAAATAGGAGAAGCAAGAAAAGATTTGATATTACAGCTTATTTTCAACATATTGGGATAAAGTCAACTCAGCCTTAAATGTTTGTTCTGGGAGACTCTCTCACTCTCCCATTTGTCCTCTCTTGTGGTCTGGCCATAATACACAGACATGTGAAAACATTACATTGCAACCAAAAAATATGCCACCTGCTACAGGTCTAAATACTCTGTTTTCTTGAAGCTATGCCTATGACCATCTTGACCTAATTTTAGGAGTAAGATTAATTTTAATGTAATTTATTGAAATATACATTCAGAAAAGTGTACCTTTCCCACGTGTACAACTCAATGACTTTTCATGAAGTGGACACACCTATGTAACCAGCAAGCACAAGGGACAGGATGTGAGCACTCCTGAAGCCTCCTCACACCCTCTTCCAGTCACTATACCCATCTCCAAGGGTAACGTCTAGCCTGACTTCTAATACCACCAATTATCTCTCCTTTTTCTGAACTTTATGATATACCTGATGTACTTATATGTGTCTGGCTTTTTTTTTTTTTACCATGTGTAACAAAATGATGATTCTTGAGAATATACAGATTAACAGGGAGACACTTCAGTGGAATGTCAAACACCATATTTTCCTTATGATAACCTTGCCTCACTCAACATTTTTGTGTTCTCACTTCTTGTTAGATGGTACCTATCCATAAGCTCTCTCTAACGCTGGCACTCAGAAATACAATCAACTGTCAGAAGAAAAAGTGAGACAGCAGGTGATGGAATTGAAAGACTTTGGGGCTGGGTAGGAATCTTTAATATTTTTATTGAGTCCAAGTCTCTCATGCACAGATAATGAAACTGACATCAAGAAAAGAAGAATCCTACTAAAGATGAATAATTGGTGAGTATCCATCATTTAACTTCCCCTTTTACACTGACCTTTCACCATTTGGGGGAATCCTTCACTCTAGATAATTTTGCTGGGAGGAATCTGCTTCACTTCCTCTGTGGCACTGCAGCCAAACGAAGACAAATGACCAAGGCCTGCATAGTTTGTCCCTCTCTCTGCAAACTCTGGCTCTGAGGGAGGGATGCAAAGATATGGGGAAGCTTAGGAGTCATTGTCATATCAGTGGGGCTTTGTATGAACCAAAAAGTTCTTGCTACGAGACTTCTGTTTTGGTTCCAGTTGCCAAGGCTTCAGATATCCTGTGGTTCTTGTTCATTTTATACGTTGTACTTAATAACAACATTGAAGAACCCTACTAGCCCTAACCCTAATTATATCATCTGCTGTCTTACTTTTTCCTCTGACAGTTGTATCTCTGAGTGCCAGTATTAGAATGAGCTTATAGATGAGCAGCATCTAACCAGAAGTGAGAATACAAAAATGTCAAGTGAGGTAAGCTCATCATAAGGAAAATATGGCTTGATATTCCACTGCAGTGTCTTCCTGTCTATCTGTATATTCTCAAGAACCATCACGTTTATTTTGTCAATCACAAGAGAAAGTGCTCCATCTTCTGCCTTCTTTCAAACGGGTTTCTTAATGCTGCTTCTGCTCTTGGGTCTCTTCAAGAATCAAACCTTTTGTTTCTCTCAACCTAAGTAATCTTTCAGATTCTTGATTTTGCATCCTTAATGCCCTTTCAGTGATATCCTTTTTTGCTTAAGGTAACCATTCTGTTGCAACTAAGAGCCATGTCTGGTACCCCAAGCCTAAGTAAGTTGGGTAAATACAAAATTATTCCCCGTTTACTTTGCTTCCCATGACTTCATTCTTTTCAGTAAACAACATCATCTATTTCCACCCAGTCCACCATTGCCATTAGGGCAAAGCAGAGCTTTGCCAATGAGCAAAGCTATGTAAGTGGGGATGGATTATCTGATGAAGAAATGAAGACGGTTTTGGTTTGGGCTGTTGGTTCATCATTAACAAAGGAGAGGTATTTTCCCCTTTCTCTGTGTCAAAAAAGGTAGCCATGGCTTTGTCAGATGGAAGGAATTATTTTGCCCCAAGAGAGAATGGAGGTTTGCATTTGGTTTTCCAAGTGGGGAGAATCCAAGGGCTAAAAGAGATGGTGATGGATTCCCTAAGAACAGGGACACTAGTCCTGTTTTAACATGATAACCTGAGAAGTAGCAGGACCACTGATAAAGTGTCAGGGATGCTGAGGAACAGAATACCAGGTGCTTTAGCTTTGGCAACCCCAGCAAAGGTCACTGCAGCTAAATTTGTCCCAGAGAGATGGATGCTGTCCATGGAAACACCACTCTCCCATGGACTGCAAAAGGTGTGCTATGTCTTACACCTGAATGCTGAAAAACAAATTCATACTTGTTACCTGTTTATAACTAAGCATCCAGATAAAAACTAACAACTTGGGACAAATTTTGTCAGAAGTTCAAGCATTTCGTCTATAAGATGTGAGACATTTTGATTTTTTGGAATCCAAAATGAGCAGAATTTACCATTTGTGTTTGGGTGTTTGGTGTATTGTGATATAAATGGTGTCTGGCCCTGGCCCTTGCTGAGAAAACACGGTGGTTTCTTTTCCTTTAGAGAATGGATAATGGAGGAAGAATTACTAATACTGGTTAGGAATTGGGAACACAGCAAGAGTGCTTGCTATTGGAGAATTGTTCTTTCACACAAGTACATCAGAAGACCTCATATTTTGTATCCAAAGTGCCTGATCTTAACCATAGAAAGAAGTTGTGGATGTGTTGATGTAAAGATTGGAGGCATCCCTACCTCCAAATTTTAGTTCTGATCTGAGGCCAGCTATAAGATAATGAGGAAATGGGATGAACTGACACATGGAGAAAGACTAGGCTTTCTCCAGAAAATTGATTTTTCTGCATCATGACATTTAAGATTTTCAGGTGTGACAAGTTAGCAGTGATGCAAAAACTTATTGCATGTGAGTATTTATGTCAGAGTTGTGTGCACTGACTCACTCCTGAGACAAGGTAAAAGAAGATCAAAAATGATAATGGTTGGGAAATAAATCAGGTATATTCAGTATACCACACCCAGCAAACAAATACAGGAGAAAGTCTGGGAATTCTCATTGCCCTCAAGCACAGACAAGCACCCACGAAGACCTTCTTAAACAGAGAAGAAGGAGGGCAACCCAACTTTCCACCTTCTTCACTGATAGTTGTCTGGGAGTTCCAGGGGCAAGAGTGAGCAGATAATGTTTGAAAAGGTTAGTAGTCAAAAACTGATACTCTCCAACTTAAATGATGCTGAGCCAAGTGTTTTCCATCTCTGTTTGTGAGCTCTGACATACCTTCTGGCTCTCCCAAAAGTCCATAGGCAAAAGCAAGGATGTAGCAGTTGCAGATACAGAATATCCAATCTTGGGCAAATGCTTCAGCCAGATGAGAGAAAAGAGTGATAGATACGAAAGCTCCTTGAAACCTACAGTGCACTGTGCAAATTCAAGGTTTTTGATGTGGTTGGCCCATAATTACAAACAGCTTTGAATCTTATAAATAGCAAATATTAGCACACACACATGATATTGCCAGTAAAAAGCAACTTTATTTTGCAAAGAATATCACGTTTAAAAACCATTCGAACTACTCTGTCCTCAAACTCCCTTCTCCTCCACGGTGTTGCCGTGGGCATCACCTTGTACTCTACCTGAAGGTGGGTGTTGTTTGAGATGGTTATATTCACTGAGGAGGGGCCAAGCTGTTCCTTTTTTGTCTCTCCCAATCTTCCCAGTACAACTCAGTTTCTGGATGCCCTTAACAGAGATGTGTGCCACAGGAAAGGTCTTATGTAATGTGGGTCTCACCTCTGCAAGCATATCCCAGCTAAACCTGCTCTGTGGCTGCCTGTACCTACTTATGAAACTCCCATTCTCAACTCAGAGAGATGACGGCAAAAAAGAAAGTCATGATGGTCACTTCAAAGTTGAGAAAGGAAGAGAGATGGCACCAAGGACCTTGAGAACTCAACGTGTTCCCAGGCACTCAATGTGGCTGTCCCAGACCAGGCCCATGGTCTGGAAATCTAGGAAAATGTACTCTCTATCACCTATCATTTATGAATGTGTGTATGTGGTTATATTGCTATAAACTAATGTGCTTAGCTATTGATAGGCACTGTCCTTTTCAAGCATGATCTTATTTAAAAGATAAAGAAAATAAAGTTCTGTCCAACTTCACACACTACGAGCCAGATCTGAGATTTAAACTCATTCAGCCTTAATCCAAAGCCCTTTATGAAAACACACACACACACACACACACACACACACACACCTCCACCAATTACAAGTTAAAATCACAATGCAATACCACTTCATCCCCACTAGGATGGCTAAAATAAAAAGGAGACAGAATCAGGTGTGGGCCAGGAATGCATCACCTGGAACTCTCACATATACTGCTAGCAAGGGTGTATATTGGTATAATTGCTTTGGAAAACCATTTTCAGAATCTATTATAGCAACACATATATGCCCTGTGTCCCAGTAATTCCACTCCAAGGTATAGACCTAACCTAATATGGACATACGTGTATCATAAGACATGTACAAAAATGTTCATAGCATCACTATAATGGCCTCAAAATGAAAACAACCCAATGTCTATCTACAATGGAATGAATAAATAAATTGTGGCATATTCATATAATGGAATAATTTGCAGCAATGAGAATGAATTGACTACAACTACATGCAACAACGTAGATGAATCTCACAGCCCCAAAATCTAATTCCATCCCCTGCTGTCTCACTTTTTCTTCTGCCAGTTGATTGTATCTCTCCAGTTTTAGGGAGAGCTTATAGATGCAAGAACACAAAAACGTTGACTGAGGTAAGTTCATCATAAGGAAAATATGGTTTGATAGTCTACTGAAGTATCTCCCTGCTTATCTGTATATTTTCAAGAATCCTCATGATTATTTTGTCAATCACAAGGGAAAATGTCCCATTTCCAGCTTTCTTTCAAATGGGTTTCTTGATGTGTGTCTTCTCTTGGGTCTCTTTTAGAACCAAATCATTTGTTTCTGTCAACCTAAGTAATCGTCCTGAACTTTTCACCAAATCTTCCTCTTTATGTCCTTGGCCTCATCCATCTAGCCAAATCTAGAAAGCTTCTAATTTATTTATTAAACTACAAATGTCATTGTTCTTAGTTGAGCTAAAGAGCTAAATTATTTGAAACCAATCATTTTAGCAATTTTCAGCTGTTATTCTCTCAAGCTAATCTTTGGAGGGTTTTGTAATTCCTTTTTATTCTGGATAGAAATTGCTTCACCACCCTCCACCATTACCACTACCAATGACTAATAATAATCAGTTTTGAGAGCTTCTGCCTCTCTTTAGCAAGGGTCTGAGGTGATTCTCTCTATTCAGTTCTCTTCCTTGCAGCCCTCTCCAGTTCCCCTATCATTTCCATTTAGAAAACAGAACAAGCCTCTGTAATGATTTTTTTTCTCTCAGATCTTTACACCCTTCTTCTTACATTCTCCAGTGTGTTATCCACATACGATTTTTTTAAGTCCTGCATTCTTCTTTTTCAGAAGGACTGCGGTTCTTTGTGCTTTAATTATGGTGTCTTAAAAGATTCTTCAGCTGCTTTCATGCTTGTGAATTTTATACTTCCTGTTGTTGCACCTTATTCACCAGATTTCTTAATTCCCCAAAATTTGCTTTCTTGAAATCAGATACCTTTGTATAGCTGCATTGTTCAAATACATCTTGTTTACTCAATGTGCGTCATCTGTGGACAATGGAAACCCTTTTGCCTGTCTGCTATGTTCAAATAATTTTTAGTACCCTCCCCTCCTCCATTGAAAGTTATGCATATTTTCTCTTTTCAGAAATTTAGAATCTCTAAAGATAATCAAAGTTCTATATATTAAATCAAAATATTAATAGAAAGAAAGTGACAATAACTTTCAACCTTCAGTCTATCCCTCAATAGAGTAAAACACCATTGTTGGAAAAATCTACCTAGCACAGTGACAAACTTGGTTTTAAACAATGAGTAATCAATTTCTTAATGAAACACATCTAGTCTAGAGAGAAGGAACGATTGTTCACAATCCAATATTTGAGCAAATTGAAAAGAATTAGAAAGAAGGCTAAAGCTTTAGACAGGTTGGAAATGTGCATATTAAACATACAAACATTTACCTTCTTAAAATGACAAGTTACAGATAAACACAGAATTTGAACATGGAAGAATGAAAGTTAAAACCACTTCCTGGAACAAACTTAGTTCTTGGACTTCTTTTGGCTCAAATGTAGGGTTATTATCGTAAAAGTCGTCATGTCCTGCGACCCTGTACCAACTTCAAGGTGAAATGCCAACAAAGACGATCACTCTCAGACGTGAGAAAGACTGTCTCGATGGAGGCCAGGCAAATAGCATACGAATTCTGGTTGGTTTAAGTAGAAGGAGAACTAGTAACTGAGGAAAAGGGTTTAACCAAAAGGATTGGAGTCCATTTGATTAAAAGTATTTTTAAAGTCTCACATAAGCAACTCTGAATATTAGAGTTCCTGAGGTTTATCCATCACTAGTCATTTTCCAATTAACTGCACATCCTAATACTCCCTGGTCCTAGTTCAATGGCTTCAGTGACTGATAATTTTGCTTCTTTTCAGAACAGATATTTAAAGCTGAAGTCTTGGGGCCATGATTGCTATCATTTTGTGGGCTTGGGTTTGCAATCCTGATTCCTGAGAGGCTGTTTATTTCTTTCCAGTCATCATTCTGCCATCAGGTAACTTCCATCAGGTGGATTTGGATGCAGTTCTGTGGATCTACTGGCTGGACTTTTCTCAAGAATTGATAATTCAATCTCATAATAGCTCAGTAAATTTTTCTATCTTATAAACATTATAAGCATAAATATGATTAACTGTTGCACTTGCAACCATATATTTCAAATGTTAAACACACTATTTAACAATGAAAATGAAAGACTACAAAAATTCAATGGGGGTGAATATTAAAAAAATAATGTTGAATCAGACAAACAAAGTGGGGAATATTCCATTTTAAAAGGGGCAGGGAAAAGGCTATAGAACAAAAAGAAATGTCATATAAAAAAAAGGAAAAGAAGAAGAAAGACTGAAGAAATAATCCAGATTAAAGAAGCTAAAGAGACACAACAACTAAATGCAATCCCTGATACTAGGCTGGATCCTATTCAAAGCAGAACCCATCACTGAAAGGGGAAAATGCTATAAAGGGCATTATAAAGCAACCAGAAAATTGGAATATGGACAGTAGGTTGTATTGCATCCATGTAATTTATAAAGCTGATAACTACAGTGTGGCTTTATAAGACAATATCCCTACTCTTTGGAAATACACACTGAAGTATTTATGGATAAAGGGCCATGATTCTCAACTTGTCCAGAACATTTATGTATATATGGAGAGAGAGTAAGAGGAAGGGGAGAGAATGTACAAATGATAAAGCAAATGTGGCAAAAATTATCAATAGGTAAACCTGGGTAAAAGGTAAATGGTTGTTCTCTGTACTATTTAATTTTTAAATATTTTGTAAATTTCAAATTATTCTCAAATTAAAAGTTTTTAAAAGTATATAAGGTTGATCAAACTAAACAGAATACATTCTGTGGGATTCCATTTATAAAAATTCAAAACCAGGCCAAATTAAAACTATGTGTTGGCATGCGTAATTAGGTAGTAAAACTATAAAGAAAAGCAAGGAAATGAATGCCATAATAGGCATGTGGGGTGCATAATCCCATAATAGGATAGTGGTTACCTTTAGCAGGGATGGAGGAGAGTACGTAGGGAAGGGACTTGCTGGGGGCTTTGGAGTGCTAGAACATTCTATTTTGTATCCTAAGTGAAGATTACATGGACATTTGTTTTATAATCATTACACTGATTACTTATATTTTATGAGCTACTCTGTGTGTTTATTTTATTTTACTTTATTTTATTTCATTTTATTTTAAGGAAGGGAGAAAGAAAGAGAGGGAGGGAAGGGAAAAGGAGGGAGGGAAGGAAGGAAGGAAGGAAGGGAAGGAGGGAGGGGAGGGGAGGAAAGACGCCATGGTCTAATTTAATACCTTCCTTTGCACTCTTCTTGATGACTGTTCTCGCACTACTCTAGCTGTTCTTTCAAGACTAAAAAGAAAACTGTCCCAAAAACTTGTTTTAGAGCAAAAGCACATTATTGCTCCCAGCTCCCAGACTCAGGGCACACCAGACCTTCAGGGTGGTCATATCCCTAGATGTGGTCCCTTTAACTACAGAAACAGGATCACCGACAGAAGCAAGAACTGTAAGGTTCAGCTGCAGATGTGGAGAGAGTCCAGGGCAACAGGTAGACAAAGGTATCAGAGGATAAGGCAAGGAGCCAGCAATAACCCAGGTCAGAACTCTGCGCCGTAGCTGTTTAGATCCTCTTTTTCTGGGTCACCAGGCTTGAAGGACTGTTGTTTGGATGCGTGATGCTGTGAACCTCCCCAGCCTCAGCTCAGCACCTTCGGACTCTAACCACATGGCCTTCCATCAGGCCTCAGGTGGGCTGTGTGTTTTCCTGCCTCAGCTTCCCCTGTGGGTCCCTTCCCCTCGCTGCCAGCCTAAACACTGCTCATCTTTCAAGCCTCAGGTGAAAGCTTTCCTCTTGGAGAAGCCTCTCTTAACTCCCCAATCTAAACCAAGTCCCCTTGTAATACTTTCTCGTGGCATTCCATACTTTCCCTTCAGAGCATTTATTACGGTTTATGACTACATACTTATCTGGGGAACTCTCTACCTCTCCACCAGCCTGGTGTTCCTAAGAGCAGCACAGTATCTACTTTGTTTTTTTGTTTGTTTGTTTGTTTGTTTTAAAGATTTATTTATTTTTATTTATTTATCCCCCCCTTGCTGCTTGTGCTGCTGTGTCCACTCGCTGCGTGTCTTCTCTGTGTCTGCTTATCTCCCCCTTGCTGTGAGGTCTTGCCGCATCAGCCCACGGTGCCGCGCGAGCCGGCCTGCCCTCACAAGGGGGTGCCGGGAAGCGAACCCAGGGCCTCTCATATGGTAAACGGGTGCTCTATCCATTGCGCCACACCCGCTTCCTTGAGGTTGCTGCATCAGCCCACCGCACCGCTCAGGCCGGCGTGCCCTCACAAGGAGGCCTCGGGACGCGAACCCGGGCCTCCCATATGGTAAACGGGGGCTCTATCCACTGAGCCACACCCGCTTCCCAGTATCTACTTTGATAACAATTATTTTCCCACTTCCTAATACAGTATCTATGGCATATTCACAGTCATATATATTGGCGGAGTAGTGAATTGATTGATTGAATGAATGAATGAATGAATGAAGGGCTCATTTTCTACTTAACTTCTCTAACATTTTTTACGCTTTCTCCCAAAAGATAGCAAAATGACTGGATAATTGGTTAAATGATATTACAAACCCTTCAGCAACCATTGTGCACTTTCAACAGCATTGGCAGATTCCAATGAGATCATGTTTGTGAAAGCACTTTATATATAAATGCTAAAATTATTCTTTTCCCATAGTTTGGATTTCCATATTGGAGACAGGCTCACTTATTATTCTCTTGCTAATGCCTATCACAGAGCCAAATACATACTGGTCACACAATTTATCTTTTTCAAATGAATGAAAATCCAGTTTCTTAGAGTAATTACACTTTTGAAAGAATATTTTAAAAGACATGTGAATGAAAAGTAGCTTATACAGAGAAAGTGAGACAGAGTATATTTAAAAAAAAAACAACTTACTAATTGTTTTCCCTTAATAATCACCAAAACACACAAATATCCAGTTCTTAAATGCTATTCTTAGAGGAAATGTGGAGAACAGTAATAGAAGATGCTGGGTTTTACAGTCTGGAGACCTGAATTATACAAGTAACCAGATAAACTTTCACCCAACCTACCAAACTTTGACTTCCTCAATATAAAACGTGCCTCTTCCAAGAGGAGGCCCCGGACATTCCAAACAGGCCTCACCATTGGCCCCTACCCATGGTGGGGCAGCCAATAACAGCTGGAGCCCTCCCCTTAGCCTTAGCAAGGGAGGAATAATTAATTAATAGCTTAAAGAGTGACCACGCAAGTCAAATCTCACTCCCTGTGCCTAGAGGAGCCCACATCACATCTCAGTGCATATTTCCATCCTTCTCTCTCATTTCTCAGCAAGCTCTGTTCTTTCCCCCTGCCCCATTTCCTAAAAAATTCTTTTACTGGTTTAACTAAAAAAAAATTTTTTTTTATTAAAAAATTTTAATGAACCTATTGGCTTTGATTTCTTGACTTCCTTATTTAGCTACTGGAAATACTTTTTTTTTTTCAAGATTTATTTTTATTTATTTATTTATTTGTCCCCCCTTGCTGCTTGTGCTTGCTGTGTCTATTTGCTTTGTGTTTTTCTCTGTCTGCTTGTCTCTCTTTTGTGGCGTCATCTTGCTGCACCAGCTTACCACATGGCGCAGTCCATCAACACACTGCACCGCATGGGCCTGTTTGCCTTCACCAGGAGGCCCCGGAATTGAACCCAGGGCCTCCCATATGGTAAATGGGAGCCCAACCAATTGAGTCACAGCCGCTTCCCTGGAAATACTTTATTGTTAGAGCAATAACTGCTTTGAAGGTTGTTAAAATATGAGATTAAAATATTCTAATCAAGAATTAGTTTTCCTTTAAGAAAAGATTGAAGGTAAGAATCTTTTCTACAGTGTTTGTATGGGGAAACTACCATTTTCCACAGGAAGTTTGTGGTTGTCCTATCATATAAAAGGAGAATATTGTGGAAAAGATTTCTCATGATTTTGCAGATTTTGGATATAGAGGACTTGTCACCAGGGCAAACTGATGATACATGGTTAATTTATAATTCAAGAGTTAGTTCTGTCATATTAACATATGCAATATAAAAAGACTCAACTTTAGGATAAAAACAGACAGAAGAAACTGGTCTATTTCTAAAACTGCTGACTGATCAGCCCTGCAAACAGAACTAGTTGAAGAAAGGGCTTCAAAGAAATCAAGTGAAGACTCATTTTAATTTGTGCACATGCACATAGAAACCATGAAATTAATCTGTTCTGCATTGGGTGGTGCCCAAAACCCTAAAAATTTAAGTAATGTATGGCCAGTAGTTTTCTAAATTATACAAACACAGCAAACAGTTGTATGGCAGGTGTTCTACTTACTGACTAGTTTTGGTAATATTTCCTGCCTTCGGTTTAAAGTAATAATTATAGACTTTTCTTAAGATTCTCTTCTTAAACTTTTCTTTTTCTTAACCTTCCCTACAAGGAATGGAGACACGTTTGTTCTGGTACTAAAAATACTCTCATGTTCAGTCAGGCCAAACAGCAGAGTGTTGGCTAATGTGAAATTCTATTACCGGGCTGATGTTCTCCGTTTCCTTTAAGCACACTGGCTGAGGTCCCTGGAGACCGTCATATTTTATATTGGAATGATCTTCTTGGATTCTACTTAATAAAACCTTGAAAATGTTTTTAGAAAAATATCTCATTGTCTGTCTTTTATCTGTATATTTCCAATGTCAAGTGCTCTAAGGAGATGGATAAAAATTTTAGACAATGAGATGTGATTCAGAATCCTAAATTAAAAACGAGAGGTAAAGGTTTTGCAAAGAAATGATGCATCTACAATTGTTTGTTTGTCCTAGGAAAATTTGCTAAGCTTTGGCTATTCTGTGCCCTATACGTTCCCACACCCATTCCAAAACTTAGAACAGCTATAGCTTAATCCAGTAGTCATGCTGCAATACTTATGCTCCAGAATGTTTGCAGATGAAAAGTATTGGTCCTGCCTCCAAATGTCACATGACCGTCAATCCTGTCTCCCAACTCCAATATTTTAGAGAAGGCTCCAAAAAGGCACATTACTTCAAAGAAGCAGCATGTCCAGCATCCAAGTATTGCAAGTGAGCGCCCTGGAATTACAGTTCCTGTGCTACACTTGGAATTCTGCATCACCATGGCAACCTGCTTAATCTTCTAATGTCTTGGTTTTCCAATGGAAAAAGTGACTATAAAACAACCACATTATTTTCTCAGGGATACTGTAAAGACAGTTTTAAACTCTATCATAGTAGGATTTACTATACCAGTTAAGGTATCTCCTGATTTCAGTCACATTGTTTCCTAAAAATATAAATGCATGATCCATTTACCAGCTAATAATAATGAGGAGGAGGATAATAGCTACCATTTATTAGGCCTCTGATATGTAAGCAGTGATTAGGTGCTTTTAGAAACATTATCTGATTTAATCCTCACAAACATTTTACATATGAGGAAACCTAGAATCAAAGAAGCCAGGTGACTTTCCCAAGTCACTAACTGTAGTGTACACAGGAGTCAAATCCAGGTCCATAGGCCACAAATTATAGAGTTATTTCTACTATGTCGGAATTATTAAAATACTCCAATAGAATTATAAATTATGAAACACTTTTACAAACTTTCTGAAAATTAAAAATTACTGGGTTGGGAAGCGGGTGTGGCTCAGTGGATAGAGCCCCCGTTTACCATATGGGAGGCCTGGGTTCGCATCCCGAGGCCTCCTTGTGAGGGCAGGCCGGCTCGCGCGGCGCCATGGGCTGATGCGGCAGGACCTCACAGCAAGGGGGAGATAAGCAGACACAGAGAAGACACGCAGCGAATGGACACAGCAGCACAAGCAGCAAGGGGGCGATAAATAAATAAAATAAATAAATCTTTAAAAAAAAAAATTACTGGGTTATATATGACACTGAGCAACATGAAATTAATGATTGTGGGAAGCGGGTGTGGCTCAGTGGATAGAGCCCCCGTTTACCATATGGGAGGCCCGGGTTCGCGCCCCGGGGCCTCCTTGTGAGGGCACGCTGGCCTGAGCGGTGCGGTGGGCTGATGCAGCAACCTCACGGCAGGAAGCGGCTGTGGCGCAATGGATAGCGCACCCGTTTACCATATGAGAGGCCCCGGGTTCGCTT
>JAQZBX010060267.1:0-17341 GCA_029593785.1 Cabassous unicinctus | reverse complement strand
AGAAATGGTTTCCTTGAAACAAAATCCGAAGCCTTCTAAAGAGTCAGGAAACAATCTTGAAATCATTGAAAAATTCTCCTCAGTATTATTGATTTATATGCCCTCCCATTTAAAATTAACATTTTCTTTCAATCTAATATACATTACAGATCATAGTTTTAAAATAAAGACCTTTTCAACAGCCTTAAAAATGCCATTCATTTTTCACTTTTTCCACATGATATAGTATGAGATCACATATCAATAAAACTGATAAATAAACAAAAAAGTTGTCCAAGCCCAGCCAGAAAAACACCTTTGTATATCAGTGACAGCAAATGGATTGAGAGGTGAATAATTTCTTCTGGTATTTTTTATTTATTGTGATTATTATAGAGCTTTTGAGAATGTTTAATAATGACTGAAGAAATGAATGCAACCACTGTTAATATGCTAAGGACCAGGGAATGTACACATTGGACAAAAAAGGTATTGGTTTAATAGGTCTCAATAAAAGTGATTGGTTTTAAAAATCGTCAGGCAGTCACGAATTGTACACCCAATTACAGCCATGGATAATAGTTATTAGTTCTTTTTTAGAAATGCTCAGGCTAATTTTTAAAAATAAATCACAATTCAAATTTCTGGTGGAGATGGGAGCACTGTAAAGTGTTATCCCCCTTTATTTTATAAGGTCGTGATTTCTGCTCTAGACTTCAAGTTTATATATGTTAATGTATGATTGATATGCATCACTAAGAATATTTATTAAGAGGAAGATGGAGGTGAGAGACAAATATGAAGCTTTAGAATTACCAACTTCTCTAAAGTGGTCTTCCTTTTGTGTTTCTTCATTGTTAGAGACTATAATCATGTGAGCATAGAATGGAAGGCGGTACACTCTGCTTGATGGATTAGGTCCTTGACATTTTGGAATCCTTCCTCTTCCCCATGATATCTTGTATACATTTGTGGCACCGTTTTTCAACTCGTGGACTCTACAAGGCCATTTTTCTCTCCTCGGTGTTGGCTAGGTCCTTCATAAGCCATAGAAGAAACTTGGAGCCTGGGAGATAGTTGTACTCTGAGTTCCTGGGTTTTCATTTGTCCCTATGTGGATTCTGTTTATTTATGAGGATGAGTTTGATTATATTTCCAATACTTTCTAAAAAATTACATTATGGCATAAGAGCAGGTATTTATATATGGATACCTGCATCACAATCTGTCTGCCCTCTAGAACAGCCCAATGATGCCCAGAAAATCAGGAATGGTTGCCTAGAAACAAAATCCAGAGCCTTCTAAACATTCAGTAAACAATTGTGAAATCATGGGACGAGATCTTCTCTGAATCATCGATTTACCTACACTCCCTTTAAAAATTAAAATTTTCTTTCAATCTAATATCCAGTTCAGTTAATAATTTTAAAATAAAGTCTTTTCAACAGAATTTAAAAAAAAACTTTGATTATTCACTTTGTCCACATGATGTAGTATGAGAACACATATCAATAAAACTGATATTTAAGCAAAAAAAGTGATTCAAGAACAGCAAGAAAAATGCCTATGTATGTCAGAGTCAATAAATACCTTTCGAGTGAATAATTTCTTATTTATTCTTGTGGTATTTCTTTATTTATTATAATTATTTTAGAGATATTGAAAAGGTTTAATTATGATTGAAGAGATGATTGCACACCAATGTGAATATACTGAGGATGAGGGAGTATGCACTTTGGATAAAAAATAGACAATTTAATATGTTTCATTTAAACAGATTTGTATTAAAAATCATGGAGATATCAGGAATTGTATGCCCTAGTTGAACCTTGGAATATAGCCATTAATAAGGTTTCAGAATTGCTCAGACCAATTTTTAAAAAGGAATCACATTTCAAGTTTTGACTGGAGATTTGTGCATGGGACCACTTTAAGGTGTTATGCCCATTTATATTCTAAGGTCATGATTTCGACTCTAGATTTCAAATTTATGTATGTTCCTTTATATCTGAGATGCACCACTAAATTTATTTATTAAGAGAAAGCGGGTCGTGCGAGAAAAATATGAATCTAAGGAATTATGTCTTTCTTAAAGTGGTCTTCCTTTTGTGTTTCTTCATTGATGGAAGCTATAACCATGCCTGCAAAGAATGGAGAGCAGTAGACTTTGCTTGATGAATTAGGTCCTTGATTTTATGAGCCATTCTTCTGCCCCAGGATATCTTGTAAACATTTGGGTCACTCTTTGACACCTTGTGGACCCTACAAGTCCCTTCTTCTCTTCTGGGTGTTGGCAAGTTCCTTCATAAGCCATAGGTGAAATTTCAACGTTGGGAGGTATTTGTACTCTGCGTTTCTGGATTTTCATTTGTGTATATATGGATTCTGTTTCTTTGTAAGAATGAGCTTGAATTTATTTCCAATAGTTTCTAAAAAATTACAATAATTCAAAAGAGCAGATATTTATGAATGGATACTTGCATCACAACCTTTCCTCACGCCAGACAGCTTAAGGATACCCAGAAAATAAGGAACAGTTTCCTTGAAACTGAAGGAGGCAAAATGGCATTGTGTTAGTTGGGCACTCACTGAGAGCTACTTGAATAGGGCAGATTGTGGAGATGGTCCTGCCTGGGGTTTCGTGCTATGGTCCCATGGAATGAGAAGATTGGGACATCTATATGCACAGATTGATGGTGTAGACTGATCGGCAGAAATTCGTGAGTTTTTAACCTACCTGTGGTGGTTAACACAGATGGCTGAGCCACACCTACAGGGGAAAAAAAAAGTCAGATTGAGGCATGACTCCCTGCCTGGCAACCAGGTGATAGGAAGTGGGAGGGCTATGGCACGGGTTGAGAGAGCTTCCTTTGTGTGGATTTGACTACCTGGAACACCTTACAGCTTGGGAAACCAAAACAGCTGCATTGACTCAACACCCGGCCGAGGGGAGGGGTAAATCTGCTGACAGAGTTGATTTACCTAGCTGCCCAGGGATAATCACCAAACCCTACCAAGCCAGGGAGAGGTAGCACTCTCTGGGAGAGGGATGGTTCTGACAAAGGCAGATAGGGGATACTTTAACTTTGATTTGGCTGCCTGGACACCCTCCAAGTTTTGGGGAACAGATAAGCTGGCTTGAAGCAGTGCCAAGCTGAGGGAAGAGGAGAATCCGCTGAGGAAACATGATTTACCCAGCAGCCCTGTGATGCTGAGGCTGAGCTCCAGAAGGGGTGGAGTTGGCCTTTTTTATCATTCTACACTGACATGAATCAGAGGTTTAGCTCCCCTGGGGAAGTGGGAAGTGCTTGATTCGTTTCCATGAGCCTAGTTAGTGTACCCTCGGTGAAAGGGGTGGTCTAGAAGAAGGCTTATATTGGGTCCTGTATTTCACACACACAAAAAAAGATAGTAACTTAAAAAAATGAAAAATAAATTCTTCTTTTTAATTTATTTTAATAGCTAAAACTGCTTCAAACCTGCAGATAGAACCCTGCAGGGAAATTGATTGATAAACACAAGCAAGCTGAGAGGATCCACAAGGACCCTAGGAGGAACACTGATCTTCCTTAGCTTTATTTGACTGCTTGCCTGTTAGGTTCTTTGGTTTTTCTCTATTTGTTGTCTCTTGCTTTTTCTTTCTCTTTCCTAACCCTTTTCTTTTTTCTTTCATTTTTTTAAAATAAGGTGTTGCTGGCTTGTCTCTTCTTTGCTGTGCTTTTTCTTCAGTGACTTCCCATTCTCTGTGTATACTGATTTTTTGTTTTCCAAATTATTTCTTATCCTTCCTTGATATTTCTGCCTTCTGCTTTCTGTTGTTGTTCTTATATACAACGTTTTTTCATATGTCCACAACTTTAGGGTTTCATTTTCTATTGTATCTATTATGTTACCATATTTTTTATTAATATTAACTTTTGGTTTTCAGCCCTTTCTTTACTCTTTCTCTCCCTCCTCTTAATTCTAGCATTCTGAATCAATTCAAATATATATTTATCTATTTGTTTTCCCAGTCCATTGTAGGTACTCCACTTTTTTCCCTATTTCTCTACACTGCCTACATGAGATAAATATTCATTTCATTAAATCTTATTTGGCCCCTCTTCTAACTTTTATCAATATTACTATTATCCTTCTTCCTTTCTCACATCTTTTGATTACTCTGGCCCTAATCTTTTGTCTTCAAGGGAACATAGAAAGAAGCAAGGAAATAAAATAAAAATAAAAATTGTCAAAGAGAAAATTTAACACACATGCAGAACCAGCAGCTAAATAAAACTCTAGAGAATAGAGAGGTGCTAATAAACTGAATAAACCCATCAAGATAAATGATAAATAGAGGGTAATAAAAAAGTACAAACCAAACTGAGAAACAGGAAAACATGGACGAATCCAATGAACAGACTAAAAATCTGGAAGTGATGCAGAACATCAAATAACTAATCAAATATTATCAAAGAAATATCATGGACCAACATAAAGAAGTGTAGGAAGAGATTAACGATATAAATAAGACATTGTGAGAACATACTGAAAAATTGTAAACATACACAAAAAGGTAACAGATATGATGGTGATCAATGGCACAATCCAAGAAATCAAAACGATGCTGGATTCACATAACAGCAGACTAGAAAACACAGAAGAAAGCATTAGTGATGCGGAAGACTACTCATTGTAAAAATAGCTCTCAGGCTCCAAATTTTTCCTATGGCTTAAGAACGAACTTGGCAACTCCCAGAAGGGAAAAGGTTATTGTAGGGCTCACAAGGTGACAAAGAGTGACTCAAATGTTTACAAGACATCATTGGGGAGTGGAATTGTTCATAAAAGTCAAGGACCTAATTCATCAAGCAGAGTATACCGCCCTCCATTCTATGCACGTGTGATTATAGCCTCCAAAAATGAAGAAACACAAAAGGAAGACCACTTTAGAGAAATAGGTAATTCCAGAACTTTTATTTGTCTCTCACCACCCTCTTTCTCTTAACATATATTTTTAGTAATGCATATCAATTTTACATGAACATGCATAAACCTGAAGCCTAGAGCAGAAATCATGACTTTAGAACATAAATGGGCATAACACATTACAGGAGTCCCATACACACATCGTCAGAAAGAAATTGCATTTTTGTTCATTTTTACAACATAGCCAGCGCATGTTTGAAACAAGACTAATAAGAATGATCCATGGCTCGACTTGAGTGTACAATTCCTTAAAACCCCATTATTTTAAAAATGAATCTGTTTTATTGAGACACACTAAGCCAAAGTTTGCTATATTCACAGAGGTGTATATTCATTGCTTCAATCATGATGAAAACTTTTCCATATCTCTATAATAATTATAATAAAGAAAACCAGAAGGACAAAAAAATTATTCACCTCTGAATCACTTGTTGCCATTGTCACACATAGGTGTTTTTCTGGCCATCCTTGAGCAAATACTTTTGTTTATGTATCAGTTTTATTGATATATGATCTCATACCACATTATGAGGAAACAGTGAGCAATGAATGGCTTTCTTAAAGCTGTTGAAATGGTCTTTATTTTAAAAGTATGAACTGAAATGTATATTAGATTGAAAGAGAATGTCAGTTTTAAAAAGGAGTGCAAGATTGAGTTAGAGTTAATATAATCAATGATAAGAAAAGGATAGTATGGCACCAACACTTATAAAGGAATATAATTAGTCTGAAGTAATAAAAATAAATTACAACAAAATTTAAATTATTTTATTTCCCATAGGTAATGTGGATATTATAATCTCTAGGAATGAAATAAATTTGTGTTTTACCTTGCAATTTCCATTGATGTATTCATTCTTTCTGAGTAAAAATGTCCTCTTTGGAAATTGCACACATATCATTTCTTAAATAACCTCACATAACAAGATCACTAGGAAGACCATATTATTTCCAACCAGTGATCCTCAGAACAATGGAATCCAAGAGCAGAGGAAGAATTTAGAATAGAATGAGAAATAGGGTCATCTCAATGAAGAGTCAACATTATCAAAAGTCACCAGACACCACATACGTCCCAACTTAGGGGAATGGATAAAATTTCAAGTAACATGAAATTGAACTTTTGCACTGGATTCCAAAAGGGCTCCCAGGTGTGGAGTTTGGCACATTTAAATCATGGTAATCCTGCCATTGCTGACCCAGGAAAAAGAACCATGATTCGGTTCCTAGCAAATAGCCTGGCTTGTCTCCTTTCTGCTCCTCCAAAACAGGGACCTCACCTGGGTGCATCACAAATAATTCCGCAGACTAATTTTTGAAGATTGGCAGCATGGAGTAGGGGATGTTTTGAAAAGACAGCAGCAGGAGAGAAAGCACTGCCAAAAACAGAAAAGAAAGAGGAGAACAATGGAATCCTGGAAGAAAGATACCAAGGTCGAATTCTTTTTTTGCAGTATGGTGCAGTGCTGTTTGAAAAGTATAAGTGAAAGAAAATATCTACAAGCTAACTCAGGGCTATGTGGAAAAAAATTAAAACACAAGAGTCTTCAATACAGACACACCGTATAAAACCAACTATCCACACAAGTTGAAGATAGGGAATGAAATTATATTTTAAACATAAATTACGGTCACTGGCTGGTAGAAACAATGCTATGATACTTTATCATGATCTGTAAGAAATATTCCACCACATATCCTGTGAAGCTGGATGAAAGTGGTTTGAGTATTCTGACAGACTGCATAATTTTTTTTTAGTTTATACATTCTGTTAAGAAACATATATTAAGAAAAACAAGAATGTGGCCAATTGGAGGTGAAAATTAGATA
This sequence comes from Cabassous unicinctus, assembly GCA_029593785.1. Classification (NCBI taxonomy): domain Eukaryota; kingdom Metazoa; phylum Chordata; class Mammalia; order Cingulata; family Chlamyphoridae; genus Cabassous; species Cabassous unicinctus. Next base: position 10,561 of record JAQZBX010060267.1, on the reverse strand, counting down.
TAATTCAGACGATGATATTCCCTCATACATCCATTTGGTGTATTTAAAATTAAGAAAAAAATTTTAAGTCCTCCATAAATTACAGATTTTAAAAGAATGGTTAATTAACTATTTTGTTCAACAAATAAATCTTTACTTAGAAAGAATTTTTCAACATACCCTGTCCAGGCTAATAGTAAATGAAAGGTTTTAGCCCTTATAAATAGAAATTTCTTTAAAAAAAAAAACAGGCTTCAAAGAGGAGAGTTCCTTTGGCATGCAGATTTTACAAAAAAATTTGGACTAGGTATCCTTCCTAATAGTTATATAAGTAATATTCAACTAATCTATCTTGGAAAATAATGGGAAGACAAGAAATGTTTCTCAGTGATTTCTCCATTTATGAGCATACACAATTTTAAATTGATAATACAGAATAGATCTTTTTACATGACTTCACAATTGTTTTCTGAATGATCAGAAATTCTGGGTTTTGTTTCAATGAAACCATTCCTGATTTTCTGGATGTTACTGGCCTGTTCTTGAGTGCAGAGAGACTGTAATGCAAATTCCATATATAAATATATAAATAACTGTTCTTATGACTTCTTGTAATTTTTAAGAAATTATTGTTAATAAAATCAAACTCATTCTAAAAAATTAACAGAATCCACATAAACACAAAAGAAAACAAAAGAACTCAGAGTAGAAACAGCTATCAAAATCCAAATTTTTCCTATGGTTTGTGAATGATCCTGCCAACACCCAGAAGTGAAAAAGGCACTGGTACGGTCCACAAGTTCACAATGAGTGACTTAACTCTTCATAAGTTATCATGGGGTGAAGAATGAGTCATTAAATTCAAGGACCAAAACCATCAAGCAGAATGTGCCATCCTCCATTTTATGCACTCATGATCATACCCTCCCACAATGAAGAAAAATAAAAGGCAGAAATATTTAGAGAAAAAGGTAAATCCAAAATTTCATGATTGACTCTCACCACCCTCTTTCTCTTAACATATATTTTTAGTGATGTATATCAATCACATATGGACATATATAAACTTTCAGACTAGAGAAGAAATCATAACCTTAGAAAATAAAGTGGCAAAATACCTTAGAGTGGTCTCATACACACATCTCTAGAAGAAACGTGAATTGTGATTCATTTTCAAAAATTGCCCAGCACATCTTTAAAACAAGACTAATCACTATTATACATGACTCAACTTGGTTGTACAATTCCTGACATCCCATGATTTTTAAACCAAATTGGTTCTTTGGAGACATATTAAACCAATGTCTTATTTATCCAAAGTGTACATTCCATGGTCCTTCATATATTCACAGAGGTGTGCATTCATCTCTTCAGTCATTATTAAACATTTTCAATATCTATATAATAATTATAATGTATAATGAAAAACCAGAAGAATAAATAAATATTCACCTCTCAATCCATTTGTTGACATTGACATGCATAGGTGTTTTTTTGGCCCTCCTTGAACAAATTTTTTGGGTTATCTGTCAGTTTTAGTGCTATATGATCACATCCTACATCATGTGGACCATGTGAAAAATGAATGGCTTTTTAAAGCTGTTGAAAAGGTCTTTATTTTAACATTATGAACTGAAACAGATGTTAGATTGAAAGAGAATGTTAATTTTAACAGGGAGTGTAGGTTAGGTTAGATTTAACATAATCAATGATATGAAAGAGATCATATGCACAAACACATGTCAAGGAAAATAATTATTCTGATTTAGGGAAATAAATTATATTAAAATTCTATTTATTATATTCCCCTTAAAATACTTGGACAGTATAATCTCTGGGGGTGAAATAAGTTTTTGTTTTGTCATGAAATTTCCATTGAGACATTCATTCTGTATAAGTGAAAAAGATCCTCTTTGGAAATTACACATATCTCACCTGCCTAAATCTCCACACATAACAAGAACAATAGGAAAACCATTGTAATTCTGACCAGCAATCCTCAGAGCAATGGAATCCAAGGGCATAGGAAGAGATTAGAATGAAATGAGAAAGTAATTCAATCTCAATGAAGAGTCAATATCATTAAAAGTCACCAGACATGATACATCCCAATTTTGGGCAATGGATAAATTTTCAAGTAACATGAAATCGAACTTTTGGACTGGATTCCAGAAGGGTTGGATTTTGACACACTAAAATCATGGGCATCCTGCCATTGCTGACCCAGGAAAAATGGCTATGAGATGGCTCCAAGCAACTGGCCTGGCTTGTCTTTTTTCTCCACCTTCAAAGCAGGGATCTTAGCTGGGTGCAGCACAAACATTTCTGCAGACTATTGGAACTTCGGGGCATGGAGAATGGGGTGTTTGGAAAAGACAGCAGCAGGCGGGAAGACACTGTTAAAAAAGAAAAGAAAGAGGAGAACAATGGAATCTTGGAAGAAAGAAACCAAGCTCTAATACTCTTTTGTAGTGTGGTACGGTTCTGGTGGAAAATTCGAAGAGAAAGAAGAAATCCATTAGCTAATTCAGGACTATTTGGAAAATTTTAAAACACAAGAGTCTTAAATACAGACACACCATGTACAACCAACTGTCTAAACATGTTGAAGTCAGGGTATGAAAGTGTGTTTTAAACATAAAGTATGGTCACTGATTGGGGGGAAAATGCCATGATATTTTTTGATGATCAGTTAGAAATATTCCACCACATGTTGTGTGATGCAGCAGGAAAGTGATTTGAGTATTTTGCCCGAACATATAAATGATTTTTTTTAAGTTTACAGGTTCTGTTAAGAAACATATGTTGTGAAAACCAAGAATATGGCCAATTGGAGGTAAAAATTGCATATAATTCAGATTAGGAAGACGCTATTCCCTCATACACTAATGAGGAAATACATTAACTTGGTGTATTTAAAATTAAGGGAAAAAAATTAAGTACTCAGTAAAAAATAGATTTTAAAAGAATGGTTAATTATCTATTTTGGTGTACAAGTAAATCTTTACTTAGAAAGAATTTTTTAAATAACCTGTCAACATTAATTGGTAATGAAATGTTTTAGCCCTTATAAATACTAAATTCTTTAAAAATAAGAGGCTCCAAAGACAAGAGTTCATATGGCATGCGTATTTTACGTTAACTTTTGGAGTGCATTTTCTTCCTAATAGTTATTGAAATAATATTAAACTACAGTAACTTTTTCAATAATAATGGGAGGACAAGAAATGTTTCTCGGAGATTACTCAATTTTTGAATAATCACAATTTTAAATCGACAATTTACAGGAAATCTTTTCCCATGATTTCAAAATTGTTTACTGAATTTTTGGAAGGCTCTGAATTTTATTTCAAGGAAACCATTACTGATTTTCTGGACTTTATTGGGCTGTTCTTTAGTGTAGAGAGATAGTGATGCAGGTATCCCTATTTAAATACTTACACTTATGACATATTGTAACTGTTTAGAAAGTATTGGAAATAAAATCAAACTCATTTGTACAAAGAAACAGAATTGACATATACACAAATGAAAACCCAGGAATTCATAATAAAAATAACTCCCAGATTCCAATTTTCTCCCATGGCTTTTGAAGGACCTTGCCAACACCCAGAAGAGAGAATGGGACTTGTAAGATCACACGGTGACAAAGAGTGACTCAACTGTTTACAAGATGTAATGGGGGAGAGGAATGGTTCATAATAGTCAAGAACTTAATCCATCCAGCACAGTGTACAACCCTCCATTCTATACTTGAGTGATTGTAGCCTCCAACAATGAAGATGCACAAAAGGAATACCACTTTAGAGAAATAGGTGATTCCAAAACTTCATATTGGTCTCTCACCTATCTCTTTCTCTAAATATATATTTTTAGTGATGAAAATCAATCATGCATGCACATATATAAACTTAAAGACTAGAGCATAAATCACAACCTTAGAAAATAATGAGGCATAACAGTTTTCAGTGGCACCATACACAAATCTGCAGCAGAAACATAAAATGTGATTCATTTGTAAAATTGTCAGGAACCTCTTTGAAACACGACTATTAACTAGTATACATGGCACAACTTCGGAGTACAATTCCTTACATTCCCACGATTTTGAAACAAATCTGTTTTATTGAGACAAATAAAACCAATATATTATGTACCCAATGTCTACATTTCCTGAAGCTTGGTATAATCAGAAAGATGTGCATTCATCTCTTCAATCAATATTAAACTTTTTCAATATCTCTGTAATAATTATACTAAATAAAAAAAAAACAAGAATAAATAAGAAATTATTCACCTCTCAATCCATTTGTTGACAATACATACATAGCTGTATTTCTGGCTCTCCTTCAACTATTTCTAATGTTTATCTATTAGTTTTATTGATATGGGTTCCCTTACTACATCATGTGGACAAAGTGAACAATGAATGGCTTTTTTAAAGCTGTTGAAGATGTCTTCATTTTAAAATTATGGACTGAAACTGATATTAGATTGAAAGAATATGTTAATTTTAAAAGAGTGTGTAGGTAAATCGGCAATTCAGAGGAGATTTTTTCCATGAATTCACGATTGTTTATTGAATGTTTAGAAGGCTCCAAATTTTGTTTCAGGGAAACTAGTCCTGATTTTCTGGACATCATTGTTCTGTTGACAAGTGAAGAGTTATTGTGATGCAGATATCCATATATAAATACCTGCTCTAATTACATATTGTAATTCTTAAATAGCATTGGAAATAAAATCAAATTCATTCTTCAAAGAAGCAGAATCCACATATACACAAAAGAAAATCAAGGAAAACAAAGTACCTTGTGTTCTTTATTCTTGTCCATAGCCTTTCTGAAACATAGCTAACAACACTTATCCATGGCTCCACTTGAATGTACAATTCCTGATATCCCCACGATTTTTAAAACAAATATGTTTTATTGAGACATATTATGCCTGTATCTTTTTTATCCAATTGTACATTCCCTGGTCCTTGGCATATTCACAGTTGTTTGCATTCATCTTTTCAATCATTGTGAAACCTTTTCAATAGCTCTATAATAATTATCATAAATAAAGAATTACCAGAAGAAAAATAAGAAATTATTCACCTCTCAATCGATTTGTTGACATTGACATGCATAGGTGCTTTTTTAGCTGTCCTTGAAGAATTTTTTTTGCTTTTCTCTCTGTTTTATTGATATGTCATTCCATAATCTGTCCTGTGGAAAAAGTGAACAATGAATGGCTTTTAAAAGCTGTTGAAAATGTCTTTATTTTAAAATTATAAACTGAAATCCATATGAGAATTAAAGAAAATGTTAATTTTAAAAGGGAGTGTACATAAATCTCTAATTATGAGGTGATCTTTTTCCATGGTTTCATGTTTCTTTCCTGAATGCTTATAAGGTTCCAGATTTTGTTTCGAGGAAACCATTCCCGATATTCTAGACATAATTGGGTTGTTCTCATGTGCATAGAGATTGTGATGCAGGGATCCATATAAAAATACCTGCACTTATGACATGTTATAATTTTTTATAAAGTATTGAATATAAAATTAAACTCATTCTTACAAGGAAACAGAATCCACATATACACAAATGAAAAGCCAAGAACTCTGAGTACAAATAGCTACCACGCTCAATCCAATTGGTAATACTAACATACATGGGTGTTTTTCTGGCTGTCCTTGAACAACATTTTTTGTTTATAAATTTTATTGATATGTGATCCAATACTACATCATTTGGACAAAGTGATCAAGGAATGACTTTTAAACACTGTTGTAAAGGTTTTTATTTTGAAAATTATGAACTAAAACGGAATTTAGATTGAAAGAAAATGTTAATTTTAAAGGTAGTTTAGGTAAATTGATAATTCTCAGCAGATCTTTTTTCCATGATTTCTTGATCTTTTACTGAATGCTTAGAATGCTCCAGATTTAGTTTCAAGGAAACCATTCGTGATTTTCTGGACATAACTGGGATGGTCTCAAGTGCAGGGAGATTGTGATGCAGGTATCCTTATATAAATACCTGCTCTTATGATATAATGTAATTTTTTAGAAAGTATTGGATATAAAATCACACTCATTCTTACAAAGAAACAGAATCCACATAAACACAAATAAAACCACGGAACACAGAGATAAATATCTCCCAGTCTCCAAATTTCTCCTATGGCTTATGAAGGAACTTGTTAACACCTGGAAGACAAAATGGGACTTGAAGTGTCCACAAAGTGACAAAGAGTTACTCAAATGTTTACAAGATATCATGGAAGAGAGGAATGTTTCATAAAACTCAAGGAACCAATCCATCAAACAGAGAGTACAGCCCTCCATTCTATGCATGTCTGATTATATCCTCCAACAATGAAGAAACATAAAAGGAAGACCACTTTAGGGATGTAGGTAATTCCAAAGCTTCATATTTGTCTCTCACCACCCCCTTTCTTTTAATATATATTTTAGTGTTGCATATAATGCATACATGAACATACATAAATTTGAAGCCTAGAGCAGACATCACAACCTTAGAAAATAAAGGGGCATAACACCTTACAGCGGCCCCATCTCCAGCAGAAATTTGAATTGTGATTCATTTCTAAAAATTGGCCAGTGCATTTCTGAAACATGACTAATAACTATTATCCATGGCTTAACAGGGGTCTACAATTCCTGCCTCATGATTATTAAAAGAAAACCGTTTTATTCAGACATATTAAACCAATATCTTTTTTTAAAGATTTATTTATTTATTTATTTATCCCCCCCCTTGCTGCTTGTGTTTTACTGTGTCCATTCGCTGTATGTTTCTTCCGTGTCTGCTTATCTCCCCCTTGCTGTGAGGTCCTGCTGCATCAGCCCACCATGCTGTGCAGTTGGCCTGCTCTCACAAGGAGGTCCCTGGAAGTGAACCCGGGGCCTACCCCACATGGTAAAAGGGGGCTCTATCGATTGAGCCACTCCCACTTCCTGCTGTGATGTCTTGCTGCATCAGCCCACAGTGCAGCACGGGCCGGCTGGCCTGCCCTCACAAGGAGGCCCCAGGAAGCGAACCTGGGGCCTCCCATATGGTAAACAGGAGCTCTATCCATTTAGCCACACCTGATTCCCTAAGCCAATATCTTTTTTATCTAATATGTACAGTCCCTGGTCCATGGTATATTCCCAGTGGTGTGCATTCATCTCTTCATTCATTTTTAAACATTTTCAATTACTCTATAATAATTATAATAAATAAGGACAAAACAAAAGAATAAAGAAGAAATTATTCACCTCGGAATCCATATGTTGACAATGACATATATAGGTGTTTTTCTCGCTTTCCTTGAACAAATATTTTTGTTTACCTATCAGATTTATTGATATGTGACACCATACTATATCATGTGGGCAAAGTGAACAATGAATGGCTCTTTTACAGCTGTTGAAAAAGACTTTATTTTGAAAATTTTAACTGAAATGAATATTAGATAGAAAGAAAATGTCAATATTAAAAGGAAGTGTACGTAAATCAATAATTCCAAGGAGTACTTTTTCCATGATTTCATGATCGTTTACTGAATATTTAGAAGGCTCTTCATTTTGTTTTAAGGAAACCATTCCTCATTTCTGGACGTCATAGGACTGTTCTCAAGTGCAGAAAGATTGTGATGCAGGTATCCATATATAAATACCTGCTCTTATGACATACTGCAATTTTTTTAGAAAGTATTAGAAATAAAATCAAACTCATTCTTACAAAGAAACAGAATACACATATAGACAAATGGAAATGCAGGAATTCAGAGAACAAAGAGTTCCCAACCTGCAAATTTCTCCTATATCTTATGTAGGACCTTGCCAACACCCAGAATTGAAAGTGGGACTTGTAGGGTCCACAAGGTGACAAAGAGAGTCTCAAATGTTTAGAAAATATCAAAGGGGAGAGGAATGGTTTATAAAAGTCGAGGAACAAATCTATCAAGCAGAGTGTACCACCCTCCTTTCTATGCATGCATGATTATATCCTCCAAGAATGAAGAAATACAAAAGGAAGACCACTTTAGAGAAATAGATAATTCCAAACTTCATGTTGTCTCTCACAACACTCTTTCTCTTAATACATATTTTTAGTGATGCATATCATTCATACATGAACATACATAAACTTGAAGTCTAGAGCAGAAATCACAACCTTAACAAATAAAGGTTTATAACAACTTACAGTACTCACATCTCCAGCAGAAACTTGAATTGTTTTTCATTTTTAAAAATTGGCCAGAGTATTTCTGAAACATGACTAATAACTATTATCCATGGCTCAACTTGGTTGTACAATTCCTGTCACCCCCATGATTTTTAAAACAAATCTGTTTTATTGAGACTATTAAACAAATATATTTTTTATCTCATGTGTACATGGCCTGGTCCTTGGTACACCGCAGTTGTGTGCATTCATTTCTTGAATCATTATTAAATCATTTCAATAGCTTTATAATAATTATAATAAATAAAGAAATACCAGAAGAAATTATTCACCTCACAATCCATTGTTGACACTGACAGACATAGTTCATTTTCTGGCTGTCCTTGAACAACTTTTTTTCTTTATCTATCAGTTTATTGATATGTGATCCAATACTGAAGCATTTGAACAAAGTTAACAATGAATGGCTTTTTAAAAGCTGTTGGAATGGTCTTTATTTTAAAATTATGAACTTAAAAGGATATTAGAATGAAGAAAATGTTAATTTTAAATGGGAGTTTACATAAATTGATAATTAAGATTAGATCTTTTTCCTTGATTTCATGATTGTTTACTGAATGTTTAGAAGGCTTCAGATTTTATATCAATGAGACCAGGCCTGATTTTTTGGACATGATTGGGCTGTTCTCGAGTTCAGAGAGATTGTGATGAAGATGTCCATATATAAATACCTGCTGTTTTGGCATATCATAATTTTTATCAAGTATTGGAAATAAAATCAAACTCATTATTACAAAGAAACAGAATCCACATATGCACAATTGAAAACCCAGCAACTCAGAGTAAAAATAGCTCCCAAACTCCAAATGTCTCCTATGGCTTATGAAGGACTTTGCTAACACCCAGAAGAGAAAAAAGGTCTTTTAGGTACTGCAAGGTGAAAAAGAATTACTCAATTGTTAACAAGATATCATGAGGGATAGGAATTGTTCAAAAAAGTCAAGGACCTACTCAATCTAACACAGTGTACAGCCCTCCATTCTGTGCACGTGTGTTTAGAGACTCCAAAAATGAATAAACACAAAAGGAAGATCAATTTAGAGAAATAGGTAATTCCAAACTTAAAATTTGTCTCACACCAACTTCTTTCTCTTAATATATATTTTTAGTGATGTATTTCATTCATACTTGAACATACATTAACTTGAAGTCTAAAGCAGAAATCACAACCTTAGAAAATGAAGGGGCATAACACCTTAGAGTTGTCCCATCACCAGCAGAAACTTGAAATATGATTTATTTTAAAAATTGGCCAGAGCATCTTTGAAACATGGCTAATATCTTTTATCCATCGTTAAGTTTGGTTTACAATTCCTGACACTCCCACGATTTTTAAAACACATCACTTTTCTTGAAATATATTAAACGAATATCTTTCTTATCCAAAGTGTACATAACCTGGACCTTGGTATAGTCACAGTATTTTGTATTCATCTCTTCAATCATTATTAAACCTTATCAAGAGCTCTATAAAAATTATAATAAATAAAGAAATACCAGAAGAATAAATAAGAAATTATTGAACTCTCAATCCATTTGCTGACACTGATATACATGCTTGTTTTTCTGGATGTCCATGAACAACTTTTTTTATCTATCAGTTTTACTGATATGTGATCATATACTACATCATGTGGACAACGTGAGCAATGAATGGCTTTATGAAAACTGCTGAAAATGACTTTTTAAAAAAATTATCTGAAATGGATACTAGATTGAAAGAAAATGCTAAATTTAAAATGGAGTGGAGGTAAATCGATAATTCAGAAGAGATTTCAAAATTGTTTACTGAATGTTTAGAACGCTCCAGATTTTGTTTCAAGGAAACTATTCCTGAATTTCTGGACATAAATGGGCTGTTCTAAGGTGCAGATAGTTTGTGATACAGGTATCCACATATAAATACCTGCTCTTGTGTCATACTATAATTTTTTAGAAAGCAGTGGATATAAAATCAAACTCATTATTACAAAGAAACAAAATCCACATATAAACAAATGAAAACACAATAACTCAGCGTACAAATATGTCCCAGCATCCAAATTTCTCCTGTGGCTTATGAAGAAATTTTCCGACAACCAGAAGAGAAATAGGGGCTTATACTGTCCATAAGGTGACAAAGGGTTACTCAAATGTTTACAAGACATCATGGTGGAGAGGAATGGTTCATAAAAGCCAAAGACCTAATCCATCATGCAGATTTTACCACCCTTCATTCTATGCATGCCTGATTACAGCCTCCAACAATGAAGAAACACAAAGGGTAGACCACTTTAGAGAAATAAGTAATTCCACAGTTTCATATTTGTCTCTCCCCACACTCTTTCTCTTAATAT
>JAQZBX010060266.1:0-17342 GCA_029593785.1 Cabassous unicinctus | reverse complement strand
GCATATAGTTGGGTCATGCTATTTTGTTTGTTTGTTTGTTTTTCATCTATTCTGCCAATCTCTGCCTTTTGACTGAGGAGTTTAATCCATTTACATTTAAAGTAACTACTGATAATGTGCACCTTTCTTCTGCCATTTTGCTATTTGGTTTACGTAACTTTTATGCCTGTTTTGTCTCTCCATTCTTCCATTACTGTCTACTTTCATATTTATTTGATCTTTTCTAATGAACCATTTGAATTCTTTCTCTTTTCCTTCTGTGTATAATTTTCAGATATTTTCTTTGTGGTTTCCACAGGACTTAAATTTAATATCCTAACTCTACAACAACCTCATTTGATTTGATCCCAACTGAACTTCAGTAGCAAATACAAACTGTGTCCCAAACCACTCTGCCTCCCCACCTTTCTGTTGTTCTTGTCACAAATGACATCTTCATATATCATGTGTCCAAAAGCATAGATTTCTCATTGCTTTTTATGCATTTGCATATTATTTCCCCCTTCCTTCCCTCCCCCCTTCCCCCTCCCCCGTTTCTGCTGTCTCTGTCCTTTCACTTGTGATCTTCGGTGTGTTTCTTCTTTTTGTCTTTTTTTCTTGTTTTTTCTCCTCTAGGCCTCACGAGGATTCGATCCTGGGGCCCTCCGATGTAGGAGAGAGGCACCCTATCACTTGCACCACCTCAGTTCCTGGTTTCTGCCGTGTCTCACCTTGACTTTCCCCTGCATCTCTCTTTTTTTGCGTCATCATCTTGCTGCATTGCTCCCTGCATGGGCTTGGCTCGCTGCGCGGGCCTGGCTGGCCTTCACCAGGAGGCCCTGGGGACTGGACCCGGGTCCTCCCATATGGTAGATGGAAGCCCAATCACTTGAGCCACATCCGCTTCCCACATTTGCATTTTTTTTTTTTATCCCCCCCTTGCTGCTTGTGCTAGCTGGGTCCATTTACTGTCCATTTTTCTGTGTCTGCTTGTCTCCCTTTGTTGGGTCATCTTGCTGCGCCAGCTCACCTCGCCGCACGGGCCGCTTGCCTTCACCAGGAGGCCCTGGGAATCGAACCCCAGGCCTCCCACATGGTAAACGGGAGCCCTATCGATTGAGCCACAGCCGCTTCCCCTCATTTGCATTTTAGATCCTGTAAAAATTTAAAAGTGTACTTCCATACTAAGAGTGCAATGCCATAGCACTGACGTTTATAAATACCCATCTTTAGTCTGTCACACCATTCTGATCTACTGTCTGTTATCTTTTCCTTTCAATCTGAAGAACTCCCTTTAGCATTGCTTGTCTTGCATTAGTTTGCGGACATTTTCAGCTATTCTTTGAATATTTTTTGCCCCTTTCTCTTTTTCTTCTTCTTCTGGGACCCCCACAAATCATATATTGGTAGGCTTGATGGTGTCCCACAGGTTCCTCAGGTTCTTTTCACTTTTCTACATTATTTCTTCCTTTCTGCTCCTCAGACAGAATAATTTCAATGGCCTCATCTTCTTTCTATTTTTTTTTTTTTTGGCCTCATCTTCAAGTTCACTGACTCTTCTGCTGGCTCCAAAATGAGGTTGAAACTCTCTACAGAATTTTTTGTTTCAGTTTTGTGGTCTTCAGCACCAGTGTTTCTGTTTGGTTCCTTTCTATATTTTCTATATCTTTACTGAAAGTCTTGTTTTGTTATTTTTTTCTTGTTTTGTTCATTTATCATTTTCATGATATCCTTTAGTTCTTTGTCCATATTTTCCTTTAGCCCTTTAAGCATATTTATGGCCTTTATTTTAATTTATTTTATTTATCTGCCCCCCTTGTTGTTTACTGTCGCTGTCTGCTCTCTCTGTCCACAGAGCTGTGTTCTGTGTCTGCTCGTCTTTTCTTCAAGAGTATCAGGAACCGAACCCAGAACCTCCCATGTGGGAGAGGCACTCAATCACCTGAGTCACCTCAGCAACCTGGTTTTTTGTGTCTCTCATTGTCTTTCCTCTGTGTCTCTCTTGAAGCGTCATCTTGTTGCATCAGCTCGCCACGCCTGCCCGCTGCCCCAGCTTGCCTTCTCCAGGAGGCACCGGGAACAGACCCGGGAGCTCCCATGTGGTAGGCGGGAGCCCAGTCGCTTGAGCCACCTCTGCTTCTCTATGGCCATGTTTACAAGTGTTTGGCATGGCCAGCATGGCCGGCATGGCCAGCTTCGTGGATGGCTTCTGCTGGTCTGCTTTGCTCCTTTGGTGGCCCTCATTTCCTGTTTCTTTGTAATCTTTTGCTGTACCCTGTACATTTTAATATTTGAATGTGTTAACTCTAGAATTTAGTTCCCAAGGTGTCTGTCCCTTAAGTTTGTGTCCAGTAAGTGATATTACAGAGATTTCATTGACTGTCAGGAGGCAGCAAGAACAAACAAGAACGAAACAAAACTCTGTTCACCTCCTTGCCGACTGGCTCTTTCGGCTGGTGCTCTCCTTCAGAGTGAGCCCTCCTAACAGTGAACCTGAAGAACAGCCCTTGGCAAAAGGCTCTCTCCAGCCTGTTCTGAGCGTGTGTCCTGTCCTGGGAATGTGCTCACGGCTTTGGGAATTCTCCTGTGTACACTGCTCTCCTCCCCTCCCCACTCCCCTCCTTCCTGGTAGCTGTTGCTGCTGGGGGTTTGGGTTTGTTTGTTTAGTGACATGCCTGGACTAATCCTACAGAGCGTGTCTCCCCTGCGCTGTGTGGCCACTGATGTCTCTGCTCAATTTTTAAAATTTAAGCCTGGCTTCCTAAGGCTTCCTCATTGTTCATTTCATTTTTTATTTTTATTTATTTATTTTTAAAGACTTATTTATTTCTTCCTACCCCCTCATTGTTTGCACTTGCTGTGTCTGTTCGTCTTCCTTGTTTCTTTTGGAGGCACCAGGAATTGAACCCAGAACCTCCGATGTGGGAGGGAGGTACCTAATTGCTTGAGACACCTCTGTTCCCTGCTTTGTTGTGTCTTTCTTTATGTTTTTCTTCTTGTGTCTCTTGTTGCATCAGCTTGCCACACCTGCCCATTGTGCCAGCTCGCTGTCTTCTTTAGGAGATACTGGGAACTGAACCATGGACTTCCCATGTGGTAGGCGGGAGCTCAATCGCTTGAGCCACATCTGCTTCCCCATGGGTCATTTTAGCCCATTATTGGTCAGAGATTGCACTTAAATGCTTTGAAACAGTACGGTTTCCACTCTTTGCTGATGGCTGTATGTAAGGGTTGGGATTGCATTCAAAGTTCAGGCCGTTTACAGGTTGGCTCCGGCTTTCCCTTTTGTTTGCTCAAGGCCTCCTCTTCAGCCAAGGATGAGTGCACGGCTGGGGCCCTCTCTGACCATTCCTCAGCACATGCACTAACTGGCAGGCCACTGTGGACGTCCGGGAACTCCTCAAGGCCCACCGTGGCTATCTTGTTTCCTGGATTTCCTTATTAAAGTTCTGACAGGTCTGTTGCTTCTCCAACCAGTGCCATGATGTCAGGCAGTTGCCACGCTGGCTTTGCCCAGTTGCTTGCCAGTAAGATTGCTACTAGTTTTGATCAACACCCCTCTTCCAATCAAGCCAGCCCCCTGCGGTGCCAGCAGAGCTTCAGGTCCTCAAGGCCTCCCTGGCTCTGGTGCCATCACCATGGGGTGGAGAAATGGAAGCAGCCTCAGCCCCAGGTACCAAGGCCACCCCTGCTCTCTCCCCCACCAAGGTTCAGAAGGCTTGCTGTGTTTTGTTTTTATGACTGCCTCTCAAATCCATATGCCTTTGGTCAATTTCCAGAGGCCAGGAACAGTTGCTTTCAACAATTTTATCCAGTTTTTTAATGGCTTTTTGGGGATATTTGCTGAGCTCCTCAATCCACAATTCTGGAAGTCTCACCCACATATGTGAACTTAAATTTCCTAGTAGCCACGATGAATAAGGTAAAAGGAAAACAGATGAAATTAATTTTCATAATTAATTTTATCTGACTTAATATATTAAAAATATTCCCATTTCAACACGTAACCAATATTTTTGTTAAGAAATTATTATTTTTCCAGGTGTGTTAATGGCCTTGTGGTTATGTTTTTGAAAAGTTCTCATCCTTTAAAGGAGGGGTTCTTAACAAGGGGTCCAGGAGCTTGAATTAAATTCAAAAAACCATTATTCTTATGGGGACGTGTTGGTGCGGGTGTGATGTGTTTATTAAATAATACACAGTATAGCGTGGACTTAGTAAGGGGTCTGTGGTTTTCACCTGACTGGCAAAGGGGTAGGTGGAACAAAAAAGGTTAAGAAGCCCTGCTTTAAAGATACTGCAATATTTAAGAACAAAATGATACGATGCCTGAAAGTTGGTTCAAAATAATGCCAAGGGGAAAGGAGAAAACGAGTTCACCGTGGGCTGGTGATTGTGGGAGCTGCTGGTGGGACGAGGAGGTTCTCCACAATAAAACGTTGTTTTCAATCCCTTAGATGTCTGGTTAAAAAAATTACTTATCAGCGCAGTTGTAAGTTTACAGCAAAATTATGCAAAAAGTGTCGAGTTCCGATACCGCCCCCTCCGGCCTCCAGTTTCTCCCATTATTAAATTGCGCGTTAGGGTGGCGCGTTTGCTACAACTGAGCGACCAGCGCCGTAACGGCTGATGCTGGGATTCGCGCTTCCTGCTGTACGAGTCTGTGGGTTTTGGACACTTTTATTCTGGCAACAGACACACAGCGTGCGGGTCGGCGAGCGGGGGCCCGCGCGGCGCGGGGACGCTCGCCCTCGGCTCTGGGACCTCCCCGGGGGCGAGGCCCGTCCCCACCGGTGCGCGGCCCCTTCGCGGCGGGCCGCGGTTTCCCGGGGACGCGTTTGCCGCCGCACCGCGGGCCGCCCGGACCGCCCTGGCGGAGGCACTTCCGGCGGCCCCGGCGCGGAGCCATGGGCCGGGTGTGGGCCCCGCGGCGGCCCCGGCGCGGCGCGGGCGGTTAGCTGCGGGGAGCGGCGCGGGCACCGGCGGGTCCCGGCCCCGCGAGCCGGCCGGGCCCGAGGAGCAGCCCCCGGCGCGGGCAGGGGCGCCCCCGCTGCAGCGCGCGGCCCGGAGCGCGGAGCCCGGGGCCGGCTCCCGCCGCAGGTCAGTGGCCGCCGGCGGCGCCCTCGCGGCCCCGGGCCCAGGCCGTGCGGGGTGCGCCTGCGGGTGTTTGCACGAGCGCGCGCGGGCGTGGGGCGGCCCCGTGGCAGATGGAGGCTTGTTCCCCGCGTGCAGGAGCCCGGCCCTGGCGCGGCTAGACGCCTTCGTGCCTCTTTGGCGAGGACGCTGGTGACTTAGGGGATTTTTGTACGTCTTGACAGTTGCTGAGAATACCCAGCTAAGCGTTGGGTCCTGGTCAAATATTAAGCGATGAACTAGGGCGCTGTGCCCCAGAAGTCAGGTACAGGGAGTGAGTGTTCTCTTCAGGGAAGCCTTCCTCCTGGCCTGTTTCTTGGGTATCTCAAGTGGTAACGTCTTGGCCACCACTTAGTAAATGGCTTCTTGGGAAGGATTGTTCCAACGAGGTTGACTGACTGGACCTTAAGATAAGACAAGTCAGAGAAAAGAGTCTCTAGCTTTTTTCTCACCCTCGTTCTGGGCTGAGAACCGCTTTCCTACGGCGCCTCCTGAGACCCTAGGGAAGGGCACGGAGGGGCCCTGCCTCGGTGGAGGTCCCAGGGGCCTTTCTAGGTTCCGGTTTCCATTTATGGCTCATCTGCTCTGGGCCAGGCACCGACGAGGCCATTGCATTCCCCATTTCATTCACTCTTCACATGGGTCCGCCAGGCAAACATTTCAACCCCATTACCAGGCCCATGGAATCGGGTGCCCTAGGTCAGCCTCAGCAGGTGCTGGCAGTGGTGCTTTAGCATCCACCTGCGAGGCCCTAGAGTGGCCTTGAAAAAGAGCTCGCTCTCCCTGGGTCTGCTTCTGTGCCTCAGGCCCCCAGGAGCTGTGACTGAGCCGCGCCTCCCTCCCCTCCAGCGTGGAGACAATGCCAAAGCTGCAGGGCTTCGAGTTCTGGAGCCACACTCTGGGAGGGGCCCGCCACGTGGTGGCCCCCATGGTGGACCAGAGCGAGCTGGCCTGGAGGCTGCTGAGCCGCCGCCATGGGGCACAGCTCTGCTACACCCCCATGCTGCACGCCCAGGTCTTCGTCCGCGACGCCAACTACCGGAAGGAGAACCTGTACTGCGAGGCGTGCCCGGAGGACCGGCCCCTCATTGTGCAGGTGGGTGGCACTGGCCGGAACGCCAGGCCTGCGGGCCCTGGGTGGACAGCACTTCCCAGTTGGGGCGCTGAGAGGGTGGCGGGCGTGTGGTCAGGCTTGCAGCCGTGACATGCCCTAAAGCAGCCCTGAAGGAGGCCATGCTCTCCCAGAGGCAAACCCTTCCCAGGGAGCCACCTCAGGCTCTTGGCCAATGGACAGCCTGGTGAGGTAGATGTTTGCAGCCCCCGACATCACCCCCATGCTGGTTTAGACGTGCCACACCCCCTTATCAGAGCGGCAAGGAGGAATGGCACCCAATGCCGCGTCAGCGGTGATGCTCTCTGTTGCCTAGAGCAGAAACGCTGTAGACCCGTAGCCCTTCCTGTTGGCGTAGGGGCCACCCTAGTGCCAGCGCTGTCCTGTTGGAGCGTTGGTAGGACAGGACGTCCTCTATGGTCAACCCCCAGCCATACCCCTTTGGGTCACACATGAACCCCTGGTGGCTGCTGGGGCCATGCAGCCAAGCGATGGGGGCTCAGGGCCGGGGATGGCTCTCCCGTCTTTCCCAGTTCTGTGCCAACGATCCTGAGGTGTTCGTCCAGGCAGCTCTGCTGGCCCAGGATTACTGTGACGCCGTCGACCTGAATCTGGGTTGCCCACAGATGATAGCCAAGAGAGGTGGGTGCATTTCCAGGACCCATGGCAAGAGCCGGTGCCGGCCCAGGGTGCCCTGGGTGTGGGTGGTCCCCGCCCTACCTCTGCGGCCACTGTCGAATCCCAGCTCCCTCCCCTTCTCGGCCCACCCGAGGCTGGGGACAGCGTCCACTGCCTCTCAAGTGGGGATCACCAAGCCAGGGGCTTTGCTTTTTCTCTGGGAAATCACAAGTGCATCTGGAAGCTTGACTGGTTGGAAGGAGACCTTGGTTTACCCCTCACTCTCTCCTGAGCAGTTGCCCCCCACCCCAGGCTTGCCCTACCTTCTTCATCAAGACCCCAAGGAGTTGCTGGCTGGTCTGAGGGGAGCGGGGTGGGTGGTCTGTTGAGTGCCCTGAGAGCTGGGGCAGCTGCAGTGGACAACTACGCAGCCCAGCGTCGCTCCTTTGCTCTCCCTGGGGACCCCGTGCAGCCAGCACTCGGTGAGACCCTGGCCCGCCAGGGATACCCACCACCCTCTGGCCCTGCTGCAGGAGCCGTCAAGGTCCCTGGGGGCCGGCCTGGCTGGGAGGCTTGTGGCCTCGAGGACGAGGAGGCGCCTCTGCAGCTGGGCTGTGTGTCGCTTGCAGGTCACTACGGCGCCTTTCTGCAGGAGGAGTGGGATCTGCTCCAGAGGATGAGTGAGTTTGCCACGTGGCCCTGGGGGTGCAATGTGAGCTAGCGGGGTCCCCAAGACAGCCTGCGGGGGTTCACACACCTGGCTACCTGCTCGGGACCCAGGAGAGGGGCCGAGCACCTGGGGTGTGTGCGCTCCCTACTGGAAGAACATCGGCCTTGGGGTCCCTGTCCTGCTCCAGGCCGACGGTGGGCGCCCTGCGCTCAGTCCTGGGTGGCGGAGGCAGGCGCTCAGCTGCTAGCAGGCAGGACGCGTTGACCCTGTGCTGGCCTCGTGCATCTGTGAGGACGCAAGAAAAGGCGGCCAGGACTGCCCAGCAGCCTGGGGCCACCAGACCAGGGGTGACGGCCAAGTGGGGGCTTGGCTGTGGGTCCCCCCCACCTCAACAGCCTCCCCCCTCCAGTCCTGCTGGCCCACGAGAGACTCTCCGTCCCCGTGACCTGCAAAATCCGCGTCTTCCCAGAGATCGACAAGACGGTGCGGTACGCCCAGATGTTGGAGAGAGCCGGCTGCCAGGTGAGGGGCTGGGGCCTTGCACACCCCAGCACCTGCCCTGACGCGGTTCAGGACACACCTCTGAGTCCCAACCTTTGCCCCCACCCAGCCCCCTGCTCAGCCTCCCCCTGGGCCCTGCGAGCAGCCTGGGCTCCCCAAGCCTCCCACCCAGCTACACACGTGGACTCCTCTGGGGCCGGGAGCTGCTGAGAGCGGTGCGTGCCTGGCCCGGGGCCTCGCCGCCCATGTAGCACTTCCTAGGTGTTTCCCCCGTGAACGGGGTCTTGCCCGGGGCCGCAGCCACTCCCCTGCACCCAGCCAGCGCCCAGCCTCTGCTGTGCCTGCTGCTTTCTCCTTGAGCTGAGGGGACGGGACCAGCCCTGAGCTGGGTTCCCCCAGAGCTCACCCTTCAGGGCAGAAGCAGACCCCTGAGGGGAGGCCTGATGGAGGGCAGGTGGCCCGTGTGAGCCTGTGTGGGCAGGCGTGCCCCGGGGGGGGTGAGGGGCACGGGCGGGCTCCCCCTGCCATGTGCACCAGGGGAAGGTCAGAGGCAGGAGAGTCCTGCCGCTTGGCTGGCCAGGGGGAGCGCGTGCTGAGGCCTATACAGCCCTCCTCCCGGGTTCTCAGGCCCTGGACATCCAGGCCTTGGCCACACCTCCCTTTGGACACTGCGTCCTCAGGCCCTGCCCTTGGCTGCCTCGCCTCAGGCGCCGGTTTGGGAGCTCTGCCTGCAGGCGCTGCCACTTCGGGAGGATCGGCTGAGCCAGGCTGGGCCTCCCCCAGTGGAGAGCCCTAGCAGGGCCCCTGGCGGTGCTGGGGGCTCCAGTCCGGGCAGTAGGCTGACCCCCGCCCTGCCGTGTCCTAGCTGCTGACCGTGCATGGGCGCACCAAGGAGCAGAAGGGGCCCCTGTCGGGCCCCGCGTCCTGGGAGCACATCAAGGCTGTCCGGTGAGTTCGGGCGGGGTCAGGGCCGCTGCTGCCAGGAGATGGGCAGGGCCTCCGGGCACTGAGGGACGTGCCCCCTGACACAAGAGGGGGCGGTACCCATCGTGCCCAGGCCGGGGGCCCAGGACCGTAAGCAGGCCTGGCTGTAGGGAGGTCCGTGTCTCCTGAGCCTGGTACCTGCTTTGCTCCCTGGCAGGAAAGCTGTGAACATCCCCGTGTTTGCCAATGGGAACATCCAGTGCCTGCGGGACGTGGAGCAGTGCATCCAGACCACAGGGGTGCAGGGGGTCATGAGTGCAGGTGGGGGGCCTGTGTGCAGGGGGGAGTGGGCCTGGTGCAGGTGGGGAGGGTCCTGGGTGCAGGGGGGAGGGGGCCTGGGTGCAGTGGGGAGGGAGCCTGGGTGCAGGTGGGGAGGGGGCCTAGGTGGGGGGGTGGGGCCTGGGTGCAGGTGAGGCCAAGTCCACCCAGGGTGGGACGGAGCTCGGGCCCCTGCACCCACGCGCCCCGCCCCACCCCACAGAAGGCAACCTGCACAACCCCGCCCTGTTTGAGGGCCGCAGCCCGGCTGTGTGGGAGCTGGCCGAGGAGTACCTGGACATTGTGCGGCAGCACCCCTGCCCCCTCTCCTACGTCCGGGCCCACCTCTTCAAGCTGTGGCACCACACGTGAGTAGCTCCCTTGGGTGGGACCACATGGGGCGTGCGGGGGTTCCAGGCAGGTGCTGCCCGCGCTTTAAGATGGGGCCAGGGCCAGCTCTCTCTGTCCTGGAAGTTTTGGGAAGTCAGGCGGAGGCCAGGCACAGAGGGCGTGGCAGCAGCCCGGCAGTGTGTGCAGCCCCGTGACGGCGTCTGTCTCAGGCTGCAGGTGCACCAGCAGCTCCGTGAAGAGCTGGCCAAGGCGAAGACCCTGGAGGGCGTGAGCGCCGTGAGCCGCGAGCTGCAGCTGCGCTGCCAGGCAGGCATGGGGGCTCGGGAGGCCAGGCGGGTGCAGGAGGGGTGGGGGCTGCGCCTGTGACCGAGGCTCCTGGGCCTTGCAGGAGGACATGTCCCGGCGGCTGGAGGGAGAGAAGCCCGCGGGGGGCCTGCCCTTCTTCCACTGGGTCTGCCAGCCCTGCGTCCGCCCAGGGTGAGCCTGCCGGCCACGCGGGGCCTGGGGGCCCTTTCCCGAGCTGGCCCGCCCAGCATCTCCGTTCCCCTCACTATCAAGGCCAGTTTCCTGCTCCTTAGAGCAAATGAGAAGAGAATGGGCAGCAGTGGCCCCCGGGGCCCGAGTGCGGCTGCTCGGGACAAGCACCGCGGCCCCCCGTGGCCTCTTCACCCTGAGGTTTCACTTGGGCTGAGCCACCTGGACCGGCAGGTGGGTCACGCTGTCGGTGCCCAAGACTCTGCCCTTGCCGTCCTCTCTCAGGCGCAGGGAGGGGAGCAAGGAGAACGGTGGTATGTGCAGCAAGCGGGCCCTGGAGGAAGGGGGCCCCACGGACGTCCTGTCCAAGAACAAGCAGAAGAAGCAGCTGAGGAACCCCCGCAAGACCTTCGACCCCTTGCTGAAGCGTAAGCCTCGCCCTCCAGCCAGGTGGGCCCCGGGAGGGCAGGGCAGGCAAGGCCAGCCCAGGAGGGGCTCATCTCCATCGCCTTCCTCGGGCAGCGGGGGCTGGGGAGGCCAGCGGGGCGTCCCACCCCACAGGGTCACTGGGTGGCGTGGTCAGCCCTGCCCTTAGAGCTCCTCACGGCTGGTGGCAGCTGCCTGTCCTGCGTCAGGCCACGCTTCTTCCCAGGCCACAGCCACCACGGGTGCTGCCCAGCACAGCAGCGTCCAGCCCTCGGGCCAGCTGTCCCCAGCCTCCCAGCCAGCAGACGAAGCAGGCCTCACCCCCTGGGCCAGCCTTTCCCAGCAGCTTGGGCGGACAGGGACCCTGTACCCTGCCCACATCCCCTGAGGGCCTGCCCCACGAGCCCCCTCCAGCAGCCTTGACACATCCCTTTGCCCCCAACCCCAGATGCCCTGAGGCAGCCGGAGAGAGGCAGGAAGTGGGCTTGGGCCCCATTGCCCTCTTGCTCTGTTTGCGGGGCGCCTGGGTCCCGCTGGGCCGATGAGACTCCCGCTGCCCTTGGCACCACTGTGGGGCAGTTTCCGCCGGGCTCCCCCAGCTCGTCCACTTGCGTTCCTTCCCGGCAGGAGCGTGCCCGCTGCGTCCTGCCAGCTGTTCCCTGCCCACCTGAGCCCCCTCCTGAGCCCTGGCTAGTGAGAGCCTCGGCGAGCCAGGACGCCCCACAGTGCTTCACGGGAGCAGCTGGCAGCCCCCAGCTACGGGCTGGGCCGCTGGGCTTGGCTGCTGCCCACGTCTGCTCAAGGCCCACCCTGTCTCCTCTCTTTCAACCAAAACCTCTTTCTCTTCTAGCAAAATACGCCAAGTGCGATCAGTGTGGAAACCCAAAGGTAGGACGGCCCTCCTGGCTGCTCATGGCTGGCGGCTCAGAGCTTGGCCCCAGACCCTGGGGGTGGGGGCGTGTGGCGGATCCGACTGGAGGCTGGCACTGATTTGGTCTGAGAGGTGGCAGGTGGTGACGCTCAGGCCTGGGGCGCACCTGTCCTGGGGCTCCCAGGGCCACAGCCACCATTGCCCCGGCAGCGGCTCCCAGGTAGCCTGGCTGCCCCGTCCTGGTCATGTAGTTCTCGGCGGTTTGGAGAGGGCGATAAGCACAGGCTCATGGGCTCTCCTGCGTGCAGGGCAACCGGTGCGTGTTTAACCTGTGCCGGAGCTGCTGCAAGAAGAGAGCTTTCAAAGAGACGGCTGACTGCCCAGGTGCGGGGACGGGTGCTCCCAGCCGCACAGCCACCTGCACCCGCACCCGCAGCCTCCTGAGCCCTGTGTCCCCCTCTTACTCTCTGCAGGTCATGGGTTGCTTTTTAAAACCAAACTGGAAAAGGCTCTGGCCTGGCAGAGGGACCAGCCCAGGCGGCAGGAGCCCCAGCAGCCAGGACCTGGGGGCCGGGGGGGCCTCCCTGGCGTCGTGGGCAGTGCCCTCGCCTGAAGGCCGGCTGGGTCTGGGCTCCCTGCCCCGGGCTGCCGCCAGTATGCGGCTTGATGAAGCGGAATGCCTTTTACTCAGGGAACCTCCCGTTTCTCAACAAGGAAGGAAGTGCTGGTGCCCCGGCCGGGAAATGCTGCCTTGGTTTACAGGCTCCCTGCTGGGCCTGCCCTCACGCCTCGTATCTGCTTCAAAAGTGAACAATAAATCCTTTCAGAGATGCACATGCGTGGGCCTGAGGTGGGGTGGGACCTCCGACCCCAGATATAGGCACAGAAGGGCCCCTGCCTCACGGCTCCTCTGGAGGCCTTGCGGAGCCCACGTCCTCCTCGGCTCAGGCCGAGGCCTGCCCTGGCCAGGGCAGCAGGCTGGAGGGAAGGCGCCACCAGAAGTCGGGTGCGTTACAGGAGCTGGAGTTTGGCAAGAAGAGACCTGCTTCATGGAGAGTGAGCCCCTATAGGGCTGTGGTCAGCGCCTCCAGGACCTTGCAGGCCCCTCGGCCCTCGCCCCCTGTGCCTGCTCGGAAGCGTGGGAGGGTGCTGTTGGCTCACCTGCAGCGCCCCCTGCCCCAAGGCCTGTTGCCAAGGTGGAAGTGCCCAAGGACCTGCTGGTGTCCCAAAGCCCGAGGCCTGTCTGAATCTCCCTTTGAAAGAAGCACAGCAGAGATAGTTTTCAATCTGCTCTTTAATGAACTAAAATTTTAACAACTCATCTTTGACCCGAGACAACGCAGGAACGAGGTGGGGCCTGGGGCACTGCTGCACTCTGCTGGCTGGGGGCGGGAGCCAGCCTAGCCCGGTCCTGCACACTACCCCCTGGAAGGGGCTGAGGGGGGCCACTGGCCCTCCAGAGCCCCCCGCACGGGGCGAGGTGGGGGGCACGGGAGGCTGGCCCTCGAGGTGGCCCGCAGGACGGCTGGCCCTGAGCCTCGTCTCCACTGAAGGTGGGGAGAAGCCAAGCGCTGCGCAGGGAGCCGGGAGGCCTGGCGCCCGACCGTGGGGGGCGGGGCCGGCGTGCTCACATGTTGGTGCTCATCCGGGACTGGCTGTTGGCAGGCGTGAGCTCCCCCTGGCTGCCCTCGCGGGGCGGGGACTGCACAGACACGGGCTCAGCGGGGTGCCCGGCCCAGGGAGGTGACCCCCACCCCCGCCCCGCCCCGCCCCGCCAGCTCACCTTGACATGGACCTGGTTGCGCAGCACAGCTGCCCGCAGGATCATGGCCTTGGCACGGCGCTGGAACTCCTTGCCCATCAGGAGGGACTTCTCGAAAGTGGTGCTGCGCTGGTCCACATCGCGGGCATACAGGATCTGCAAGCAGTGGTGGGGGCTTCAGTGGGCCCCAGGACCCCGACCCCGGCCCCCAGCTGCCCCTGCAGCCCCCACCTTGCTGTGGGAGTCAATGCGGGCGTTGATGAGCCCCTCCAGGATCAGCTGCGTCAGCTCGTCCTCCAGAGCAGCCACGGTAGTGTTGAAGGCCGTGGCCATCTTGCGCATGTCGGCAGACACGTAGGGGCTGAAGTACTGGGGGCAGAGAGATGGCCGGTGTCTCGCAGCTCCGGGCGCTGCAGGGGCAGCCGCAGACCCCGCTGCTTACCTGGATGAGAGCCCGGTTGCGGATCTGGGTGTAGAGGGTCCTGACGTGGGGGGCCAGGTACATATCCAGCAGCAGGTTGTCCTGGGGTGCAGAGCCGGTCGGGGGCCGCCCGCCCCTGCCCCCCATGCCTGCCCCCCACCAGCCCGTGGGCCCAGCCACTCACCTTCACCTCGTCTAGCATCTTCAGGCACGAGGCGTACCTGGACTCGTAGAACTTGAAGATGACGTCCCGCACCTGTGGTTCCAGCTCCAGGAACAACTTGAAGGAGCTGCAGAGCCCGGTCTCAGAGCCAGCCCCCGCCCGGCCCTCCCCATCCTGCAGTGGCCACGGGGACACGGGGCCTGTGCCACCCACCCTGCCCACCTGCTGGAGATGACATTGCGCTGCAGCTCCTGCCGGTCGAAGGTGGCCAAGGCACACAGGCCCCCGTAGACGGCCACGTTGCTGGGAGACAGGAGCTGAGGGGCGAGCAGTGAGGCGCGTTGAGACCAGGGACAGGGCGGAGCCAGACCCAGCCTGCTGCAGCCCACCCAGAGAACGTGGGGCCCCACCAGGGACTCCGACACCAGAGCCCAGCCCGTGAGCCCTTGGCCTGTGCGGGCCCCTCCCAGGGCCGGGCGCCTCACCTCAGGGAAATCACAGTGGTCGAAAGAAGCCAGCAGGAAGCACTTGGCGGCCTGCTTGTACTTCCGTGCAGCCAGCTCAGCCAGGCCTGGGGGACGGATGGATGTGGGGAGGACAGATGGAGGGAGGGGCGGGAGCGGGAACACAGGCACCATAAGACCTAGCACTGGAGGAAGCCCAGGAAGGGCCCTGGGAGCCTGGGGCAGCGCTGGGGCAGGGCTGTCGCTCCTGGACTGGAGAGCAGCCAGCACCAGCCCCTCCAGGTGGGCCCGGGCTGGGCAGGTGCCTCCTGCACCCGTGACCAGGGCGCCGCCCTCCATCGCAGAGCAGTGACACGGGGAGGAGCCCACGACCAAGCGCAGCCCGCACAGTGACCTGGCTGCGCTCACCTGCAGCGCACTTGAGCTTGGTGAGGATGGCCTGCGTCTGGCCGTCCCGCTCCCCACGCTGCTGCAGGGAGAAGGTCATGTGTGAGGTACCACCGTCGCCCAGCTGCTTCGTGTCCAGGCAGACCCAGGTGGGGGACCAAACCCACCCCAGGCATGAGGGGGCAGCAAGGGTCAGACGGCGCCAGGGAGGAGGCGCCTCTGAGGCAGGTGGACTCAGAACTAGGGTTCTGTTACCTCGGCGATCTCTGGGGTGGACTCAGCCTTGCTGACGTAGCTCAGCACGTGGGACCAGTTTTGCAAGTAAACACTGACCTGCCAGACAACGGCCAGGCTAAGCCTGGGGGCCCCCAGCCCAGCGCCCCGCCCCGCGGCCGGCCCCGCCCGCCGGCCCACCTTGATGACGTTGAGGCACATGTTGATGACGTGCTTGGCGCTGGTGCAGTAGTCGCGGGCCCGGGAGTAGCACTTGAGGGCGTTGCTGAGGTCCCCGCAGTCGAGGTAGTGGTCCCCCAGGTCGTCGTGGCCGCGCCGGATGCTCTCCTTGATGGAGTTGCCCTTGTAGTTCTTCAGGTCTGTGTCCAGCTTCTCCAGCTTCAACAGTGCCTTCTTGCGTGTGGCCTCCACCCAGGCCGCATCCAGAGGTGGGGGCTCCACACCGCTCTCGGGGCCGCCGTCAGGGCTGCTTTGCAGCTCTCTGAGGGAGGGCCTGGCCGTCAGGTCCCCCCCATCCAGCCCCGGCCTGACTTCACCCCCCACCAGGAGGGCACCCCGTGGGCCCCAGGCCCTGTCCAGGGTGGGAGGAAGCCCCCACCTGGCAGGGGAGCCCGGAGGGCAGACAGTGACTGCAGCAAGCCGCCACCCGCACGAGCTCTTTTCTCAGGATTACAACAGACCCGCACGGAGAAGGCGGGGAGAGCTGCGTGCTCGGCGCCACGGAAGGAAAGGCCTGGCCTTTCTGCCGTTTGTCTGCCTTTTCTCAGCGAGGAGGCACATCCGCCACCCGGGGCTGGCACCCTGCAGCCGTGAAGCACGGGAGGGCCTGAGCGCCCCTGCCCCGCCTGCAGGCCCCGCCTCACCTGGTGGCCTCTGAGAGCTTCCGGTGGACCTCCTCGTACATGTCCACATTGAAGGTTCTCTGCACGAAGGACAGGGCCATCTTCAGGGCCTCCACCCGCAGTGGGGGGCAGTGGTCGGCGATGAACTGCAGCCGCTCGATGCGCATCAGGCCGCTGTAGCTGGCGGCGTACTGCTCCAGGTCCTGAGGCAAGGAGAGTAGGCAGACGGGCAGAGTTCAGGCAATCGGAACCCTGTACCCCAGACAGGCTCGGGGCCCTGCAGGAACCACAGGGCAGGCTGGGGGCCTCTGGAAAGAGCTCTGCACACGGGGCAGGTGGGCACGCTGGACAGCCCTCCTTAGTGCCTCCCAGTCAGTGGGCTGCACAGTGAGGGGACAGCACCGGGGCCCCAGTGGTGGGTCCTCGGGAGGGGCAGCGGGGGACGGGTCAGGAGCAGGCTAACAAACCGGCAATTAGAAACCGTGACGGCTTCTAGGCCAAAGACGAGGCCGGGAGGGTCGCCCAGCAGCTGGGCGCAGAGCAGGGCGCCTTGCCCAGCCCTGCAGGAGCGCGCGACGCGGCCCGTACCAGGGTGGGGTTCTCCACCACATAGTTGACGTCGGGTGCATTCTGCGGATCCTCCTGGGGGTCCACGTCGATCTGCATGGGCTCCACCGCCCCCTGCAACATGGTGGCACCTTGGCACCTCGGCTGGAGGCTGCTGGGGAGGGCCGCAGAGCCCCTCGCTGGAGCCGCCCTCTGAGAGTGCCTTCAGAGCAACCCCTGCCCACGTCGCCAGCGCCAGCATGGTGGGGAGGGGGCTCCTCACGAGACAGAGGCTCGGGAGCAGAAACCTCGTGCCCGGCTCCCTAATCGCCCTTCTCTGAAGGAGGAAGGTGACGTCAGAGGCCCGAGTCCACGGGCGGCCCTGAGGGTCCCCTATGCATCCTGAGGCAGCCTCCTCAAGGCCACAGAAGACACGACGCGACGGTGGCCCCGGGAGGCAGGAGCGCCTGGCCATGGCCCTCAGGGGCCCCGGAACCTGTCCGGCAGCCGGAGCCGCGGTGCCAGGGCGAGAGGCAGGCCCGGGGCGGGAGAAGGGGCAGGGGGTCACCTCGGGGAACCCCGCGGCGGCGGGGGCAGGCACGGGAGGGCCAGGGGCTCGGTCGCAGCCTCCGCAAGGCCGAGCCTCGGGCAGGGGCCGCCGGAGGCCGCGGCCTCCTCCCTCCCCCTGCTCCTGGCACTGAGGGGCCTGGGCAGGGGCGGCGGGGGCGCCGCTCCGGGAGGTACCTCGTAGAGCAGCGTACAGGCCGACAGGCTGGCGCTCAGGCTGAAGTCGCCGGCCGTGCCGGGCAGGAGCAGGTCTGACCTGCTGCTGTGAGGGGCGCGGTACAGATCTGTCACTGACGAGGAGGCCGAGCTGGGGGCCGAGCTATCCCTCATTCTGTCCTGACTCTCTGCACCCCCCGACCCTGACACAGAGCTGGCTGGCTGCTGAGGGGAGAAAGAGCGTTAGCGGCGGCGCGGGCCCTGCGCGCCCGGAGGCCGGGGCCGCACGACGCGGGGACCAGGCCCGGGCCGCGCGCCGGCAACGGCCCCAGCAGCCGCCGGCGGCGCGGGGCGGAGGGCGCGCCCCGGCCCCCGGGCCGGCCCGCCGGGGAGCCCGCCCGCAGCGCCGCCCGAGCGCCGGGCC
>JAQZBX010060265.1:0-17347 GCA_029593785.1 Cabassous unicinctus | reverse complement strand
TAACCTCTGCAAATATATTTTGTGGTTAGTTTTTCCAGTTTCTTAAAAAATACAGTGTTGATTTTTATTGAGGATTGCATTAAATCTGTAGGTTAATTTGGGTAGGATAGGCATCTTGATGATGTTTAGTCTTCTTATCCATGAACAGGGAATATTTTTCTACTTATTTAAGTCTTCTTTGATTTCCTTTAACAGTGTTGTGTAGTTTTGTATATATAAGTCCTTTACATCTTTAGTTAAGTTTATTCCTAGGTATTTGATTCTTTTAGTTACAATTGTAAATGGTATTTTTTTCTTGAGTTCCTCCTCAGATTGCTCATTATTGGTGTACAGAAATACTACTGATTTTTGAGCATTGATCTTATAACCTGCAACATTATTGAACTCATTTATAATCTCTAGAAACTTTGTTGTAGATTTCTCAGGGCTTTCTATGTATATGATCATGTTGTCTGCAAATAATGAAATTTGTACTTCTTCCTTTCCAATCTGGATGCCTTTTTTGTCCTTTCTTGCCTCAGTGCTTGGCAAGTACTTCTAAGACAATGTTAAATAGGAGTGGTGAAAGAGGGCATCCTTTTCTTGTTCCTGATCTCAGAGGGAAGGCTTTTAGGATTTCACCATTGAAAATGATGTTGGATTTGGGTTTTTCATATATACCCTTTATCATATTCAGAAAGTTTCCTTCTATTCCTATCTTTTGTAGTATTTTGTTCAGGAAAGAGTGCTGTATTTTGTTGAATGCTGTATTTTGTTGAATACTTCTAGAAATGTGCTTGAGGACACAAAGTTAGTATATTATTTCAGCATTAAACTCACACCACCGGCCTCTCCAAAACAAATGAATAAATTCTACTTCTACTTCTACATTAAAAGGGAATAATTTTTTTTTAATGCTGACTAAGGCAAAACTTCCAAAAAACATAAGTGACTTTGATCTTGGCCAAACAAAAGCAATATATGAGATGATCTGACAGGCAAATTCTAATAGGGCATTTGTCCTTTCATTTAGAAGAGCATAGTTTCTCTTTCATTGAGCTACTAAAGGAGACCCCATTATTGAAAGTTGTGATTATTGTTTTAGCCAGGATTCATTAAGTGACTGAACAGCTGCACACTTTATTAGATCTAATCTAAATACCTGCTCCTTGTATTTTTGAGCTGGGAAATATTTATGTTATCAATTCACCTTTACACTAATTATCAGGAAGAATATTCCCTGTAGCTCTGCTGACTCAAAATAATGACTTGAAAGGGAGCTCTAATGACAGAACAAGGGGCAAATATAGACACAGCATGAGAATTGGAATAACTGTGTGATGTATTTTGTGGAGTTGATTGACATCATGTGCAAATTCGTTTGTGCTGCCCTATTGAGACATGGCCTATGTCTCAGGGTACATGCCTTGTTAATCTCAATATAAACAGACAGAATGGATTAGATCAGATTGCTCAAACAAAACACAAACCTGCACCAGGGCTTATCAGATAAGTGATGGCACATTGGGGTCTACCAGAAAAAAACATCAAAAATCTTTCAAGGAAGAATGAGAAATTAGAGTAATTAATATGCAGTGTTACTCCATTTCTACTCTTGGGATAGTTAAAACAATGTACATCTTCTTGCATCTTTATATAATTGTAATGGCTGCTGGGGAGACTTAGAATTCATTGTAAAATGAGAGAGACAGTACAAGAATTCAATATAAAGTATGGTTACTCTGAGATGTCCATAGATTGTATTGCTTTAAAACAAAACCGTTTGGCAGTCTCTCTTATGTACATGTCACTTTGAAAAACAATCCTGCTGGGAAAGGGGAAAAAAGTCTTTTCTGAAGAGTTGTCTATAATCCCAATTCCAAAAATCCTTGCATAAATTGGGAGAGAGTGATAAAAGATGTGGAATGTAGAAAAGAAATTATTGTTTGTTATCAGTGCTAATGTCTATCAAAAAAGGAAGAAATTATCTTGTTTTTGTTGTGTACAAAACTATAAAAAGAGTTCAAGTATATAACAAAATTGCAGACTGACTTGAAAAACAACATGGAATAACTGGCACTTATGCAAATTCTTAGAAATACAGCTTTGATTCTAAACTGCTGAAAAGAGGCGTTCCAAAACAGTAATTTCATCAGTTTTGTTTGTTTGCTAATAGTACCATCTAGTCACATCTCCTCACATTTCCAAAATGGTTGTTATAAAAACTTACAGCAGATTTGATTTTAGAAATCAATGTTTTCTAAATGATATTAGGAACCACACATCTCTGATCTTCTATTATTAACCATATAATGTTTGAGAAAAAGTATGACTAATATCTAACATCAAATGAGGAAGCTCCTTCCTCAGAGTATTCAAATAAAGTGCCACCCTAACATTATATATGCAAATGCTGCCATGTGATTAAAAATAGGAATAAGGGAATCTATTCCAAATTCATATGGTTTGAAAAACTGGGCTGGAAATAGATCATAAGTGAAACTACAGTTAATGTAAAAGCTCTTACAGGCAGGACAAACTGGTGATGTTTTCCACACTTGTTTTGGTCTCAGATGTTAGAGAAAGAGTAGGAAATGTATGTTCAACCATACAGCACTTTTTAAAAATTGATTTTCAATAGGCTATGTTTTAAAAAACAATAAGTTCTCTTCAAGTCACTAGTCAGATAAAATATACTGTTTTTAAACAGTATGTAGAAGAATAATCATATATGGATTTTCAGATTTCTCTGAGAAAATTGATTTCTGACTGAAAGCTCTTGCTTTAGGAGCGATGATTCTTCTCCACTGAGACAATGTATTTTATTAACTTTTTCCTCAAATTAAGCCATAGACAGAACTTTCAAAAATAAGATAGATAATGGTATTTATGTCCCTTCATCATTTGCATCTTCCTTTTTAACTGCTTGTTTTTATATTTCCCATTATATATATTGGTTTATGGGTTATTTTTATGATTTATTTATAAGAACCCAATATATATATATTCACTCAATTGTTTAAAAAATATAATTGAGCTTTATGACAGGAATAATTGCATTGGGATTCAGAATCCAAAATCAAACAGATGAAAATCCCTAATCTAATATATATTTTTGAAACAATATAAACCTTTATCCCAAACTTGAAATTTTCAACCCAAAGCAAGTTGAAAGAATTGTATAACAACCCCAATATTATGTTCATTTAGTTTCACGAATTGTTAGATTTTGCAACAATTACCATTCTCTCTCTTTACATACATACAACACACACACACAAACATCCACACAAAGGCATATAAGGATGCACAGATATTTTTGTTGAAACATTTGAAAGTAAGTTGCAGATATTGATAATTTTTTAAATATATTTTTATTGAAGTATAACATTCATACATGACCATGTATAAACAAATGTATAGTAAAGATTGTGAACTTACAAAATAAACATATATAAGATCATACAGGAGTCTCATACATCACCCCTCCACCAACACTTTGCATTGTTGTGAAACATATCTTACAAACTATGCAAGAGCATCGTCAAAATATTACTACTAACTATAGTCCCCATTACATAAATGTTACACAAATGATATAGGGATTCCCATATGCCCCACTTCCCACACCTCTCACACCCTCCCACATAAACATCCTTCATTAGTGTGGCACATTCATTGCAATTGATAAACACATCCTGGGACTTTGCCATTAAGCAGGGACCATAGTTCACATTGTAGTCTACACTCTCTCCCACAGAGTTCTGCATGTTCTGTGATGATATAAAATGTCCTATATCTGTTATTGCAATGTCACTCAGGATGATTTCCGAGTCCCAAAAAAGTCTCTGTATTACAACTGTTTTTCCCTTTCCCTGCCCCTAGAGCATCCAGTGGCCACTGGCTCCACATCAATGTTGTAATTTCTTCCATTATTAGAATCAAAATATGTCTATAGTAGAATACCAGTAAGTCCAATCTAGTCCATAGCTCTACCCCCAATCCTGAGGATTCTGGGATGGTGATGTCTACTCCACCTCCATATGAGAGGGGGGCTTATATCCCATGGGGAAGATGGATGGGACTATCCTGCATGCAGCTGCAGACTCTTTCTGTTCCCTGGGATGGCCGTTGTCCATCGTCATTTCCCTGCCAGTTGTTGTGAGTGAGTCCAATGTGCTATAGAGTAGGTGTTCCAACTTCGCTGAGGATCCAGGCCCAGCTGGCACATGGACAGCCCAAAGACTTGAATCTCTGGACATACACCTACAAACTCCAGCACCAAGTATAGGTTTAAATAAAAGGGACAGATGAACCATGTGCAGGAAATACATAATTGAGTCCAACTCTGTCACTCTTAGGAGCACAAAGTCCAAAGTAGGGCCCACTGGCAAGGCACCAAACTCCAGAACTCTCTGTCTTGACCATAGGAGCTGGGTGTCTCCAGAGCCTTCAGGAGCCCCACTATTTGGGGTAGTATCCACTTTGGAAGTCTATGAGATCCTGCTGAAATGTGCATAAGCGTTACCTCTGGGATGACCTCTCGACTCACTTTGAAGTCTCTTAACCATATAAACTCATATGTCTTTACCTTTTCCCCCTTTTATTTGAGCTCTTTTTCCAGCTGCATTGCTAGTTGGTGCTTGTTAGTAATCCCTTGGTGCCAGGGAGGCTCATCCCCAGGAGTCATGTCCCACGCTGGAGGGAATGTAATGCATTCATATGCTGAGTTTGGCTTAGAGAGAGGCCACATTTGAGCAACAAGGAGGCTCTCAGGAGGCAACCCTTAGGCACCCCATAACCAGAGACTAAGTTTCAATTTCAAGAGCAAAGCCTCATAAGCCTAGTCATCCATATCAAGGGCCCAACAGTGAATCATTCTCCTTCGCCAGTCACTGCCCCTGCACTTGGGGGACTGTTGCTTCTCCCTTAGGGAATGTGGCAGAGCCCTTCAGGATGGGTATTCAATATTCTCTCGGTTATTGTGTGAGTCTCCACCCACTGTGACAATGTCCCATGAACATCTGAACATTTTTACATACGTTATATGTATGCTCAGGTGAACTTCCTCCCATGCATCCCCCATCACTGAGACCCCACACCAACAATTATCCCCCGTCTGTTGTAAACCTTCTGTGATCCAAAGCTTCTTTTAAAATGAAGCCATTACAATAGCCGAATACAATTAATAGGAAAATGAAACAATAATGATGTTTAAAAATAGGAGATAAAATACATAAAAATTTTAAAAAACAAAATATACAATAAAATTAAATGATTGGGATATTTAAAAAATGAAAAATGTTAAAAAAAATTTTTTTTGACATTTTGCCTTTCATCACCACAATATCTGGTGTCCTGTCTGTACTGTGGCAACTTCCCCCACTCATTCCCCAGTGTCTCACTATATTCCATTTTGTTTTCAAAGATGTTTTAGGTCACAGCAAAGTCACACACAGAATACAAGAGACTCTCATGAACCGAACATCCTCCCCTTTCCTCCCCGCCTTATTAATATCTTTTTATATGTCATGGTACCTTTGTTATAACTGATATATAACTAGTGAAACATAGCTACTAAACATGGTCAATGGTTTACATTATGGTTTACATTTTAGACTGTACACTTTTACACATTTTGATGATATTTACCATTTCCTATGTCCATCATTGTAAGACCATGTAGAACACTTCCACTGCCCACTAAATATCCCCTGTTCGATTTATTCTATTCTTCCCTCTCCTGCCCCTCAGGGCCCACAATGAACCCCTGGCTTCACTCCTTGAATGATAAGATTCATAGTTACATGCAACAAGACTGAGGTCTTGACACACTGCTTTGTCCTCCCCTATTAGGAACCACCCATCCTTTTGAGAGACTCCCGCCTATTTGTGAACAAATCAGTCCTCCAGAGGATGGAAGTCCAACTCCTTCCCACTCATTATGTGGGTCTCCACCCACTGATACAACACATTATGACAGAATGATGACTCACACAATCCCTAGAAGCCTGCTTCAAGTGTGCCCTGTCCCAAATGCCCCCCATCCAACACCCTAAACCAGTAACCCTTCCTCGTCCTGTTCCCATAAGAGAATTCTCAACTTTATACTTTCAGCCATATACCCGCAAATCCCGAGTGTTCATCTGGTCCCTCTCTCAAACCTCCCCCAAGTACCCTGGACCTTCCAACCGACACTTCCCAATCTACCCACCTGTCAATGCTGCACAAGCCAACCCAATAATATCACTACCCTCCTGTCATATCCCTTCAATATGCAACTACACACTTTCACCTTACCATAGATTATGTCATATAGGTGTTGGCTTACAACCTTCTTCTCCCTTAATATTTCTAGAAAACCTATCTTCCAGACAATAGCTTTCTGTGTCTGCTCAATTTGCTTAATTCATATCAGTGAGGTCATGTACTGTTCATCCTTCAATGCCTGGCTTGCTTCTCTCAACATAAGGTCTTCAAGATTCATCCATGTGATCCCGTGTGTTAGCACTTTATTCCTTCTTATAACTGAGTAATATTCCATTGTATATATGTACCATATTTTGCTTATCCATTCATCTGTTGATGGGCACCTGGGTTGATTCCACTTTGGACAATAGTGAATAATGCCTCTATGAACATTGGTGTGCATATATCTGTTCATGTCTTTGCTTTCAATTCTTCTGGATATATACCCAGCAGTGGAATCCCTGGATCATATGGAAGTTCTATAGTTAGTTTTTTGAGGAACTGCCAAACTGTCCTCCACAATGGCTGGACCATTCTACATTCCCAACAGCAGTGGATAAGGGTTCCCATTCCTCCACATCCTCTCCAACACTTAGAGTCTGCTGGGTTTTTTTTAATAGCCACCATTCTAATGGGTGTAAGATGGTATCTCATTGTAGTTTTGATTTGCATTTCCCTAATAGCTAGTGATGTTGGGCATCTTTTCATGTGCTTTTTAGCCATTTGTACTTCTTCCATGGAAAAGTGTCTTTTCAGATCGCTTGCCCATTTTTAAAATAGGTTGTTTGTCTTTTTATTTTTGAGGTATAGGATTTCTTTATATATGTAGGATATTAGGCTTCTATCAGATATATGGTTGCCAAATATTTCCTCCCATTGGGTAGGCTGCCTTTTTACTTTCTTGATACTGTCCTTTGAAGTGCAAAAGTTTTTAATTTTGAGAAGATCCCATTTATCTATTTTTTATTTTGCTACTCGTGCCTTGGGTGTGAAGTTCATGAAACCATTTTCTATTACAAGTCCTGTAGATGTTTCCCTACATTATCTTCCAAAGTCTTTGTGGTCTTGATTCTTATGTTTAGATCTTTGATCCACTTTGAGTTGATTTTTGTATAAGGTGTGAGATGGTGTTCCTCTCTCATTCTTTTGGAAATGGATATCCAGTTCTCCAAGCACCATCTGTTGAAAAGGCCATTCTCTTCCAGTTGAGTGGGCTTCGTGGCCTTGTCAAATATCAGATGACTGTATATGTGAGGATCTATATCAGAACTCTCAATTTGGTTCCATTGGTTGGTATGTCTATCCTTGTGCTAATATCATGCAGTTTTGACCATTGTAGTTCTGTAGTATGTTTTAAAGTCAGGTAGTATGATACCTCCAATTTCATTTTTCTTTTTCAATCTGTCCTTGGCAATTTGGGGCCTCTTATCCTTTCAAATAAATTTTGTAGTTAGTTTTTCTAATTCAGTAAAAAATGCAGTGTTGATTTTTATTGGGATTGCTTTAAATATGTAGATTAGTTTGGGTAGGATAGACATCTTGATGATGTTTAGTCTTCCTATCCATGAATAGGTAATATTCTTCCATTTATTTAAGTTTTCTTTGATCTCCTTTTACAGTATTGTGTAGTTTTCTGTATAAAGTCCATTACACCTTTAGGTAAATTTATTCCTAGGTATTTGACTCTTTCAGTTGCTATTGTAAATGGTATTTTTTTCCTTAATTTCCTCCTCAGATAGCTCATTATTGGTGTACAGAAATACTACTGTTTTTTGAGCATTGATCTTATAGACTGCGACTTTACTGAATTCATTTATAAGTTCTAGAAGTTTTGCTGTAGATTTCTCAGGGCTTTCTATGTATAGGATCATGTTGTCTGCCAATAGTGAAAGTTTTACTTCTTCCTTTCCAATTTGGATGCCTTTTATATCTTTTTCTTGCCTCAGTGCTTGAGCAAATACTTCTAAGACAATATTAAATAGGAGTGATGATAGTGGGCATTCTTGTTTTGCTCCCAATCTTAGAGGGAAAGCTTTTAGGATTTGACCATTGAACATGATGATATTAGCTGTGTGTTTTTTCATATATAGACTTTAATAGTTTCTTTCTCTTCCTGTATTTTGCACTGTTTTTATCAGGAAAGGGTGTTGTATTTTTGTTGAATGTTTTTCCTGCATCTATAGAGATGATCATGTGATTTTTTCCTTTCAATCTGTTTATGTGCTGTGTTACATTGATTGATTTTCTTATGATGAACCATCCTTGCATACTCAGGATGAAACCCACTTGGTCATGGTGTATAATTCATTTGATATGTTCTTGAATGCAGTTATCAAGTATTTTGTGGAGGATTTTAGCATCTAGGTTCATTAGAGAGACTGGTCTGTAATTTTCTTTCTTGTGGCATCTGTGTTTCTTTTGGTATCAGGCTAATATTGGCATCACAGAATGAGTTAGGCTATGTTCCTTCTACTTCTATGTTTTAGAAGGGCTTAAACAGGATTGCTGTTAGTTGTTTCCAGAATGTTTGGTGAAATTCACCTGTAAAGCCATCTGGTCCTGGGCTCTTCTTGGTTGGGAAGTCTTTGATGACTGAGTCTATCTCTTTATTTGTAATTGGACTGTTGAGTTCATCAATTTCTTCTTTCATCAATGTAGGCTGCTTGTGAGTTTCTAGGAATTTGTCCATTTTCTCTAAATTATCACATTTCTTGGCATATAATTTTTCAAAGTATCCTCTTATGATACCCTTTATTTCTGTAGGGTCAGTTGTGATATTCACTTCCTCATTTCTTATTTTGTGTATTTGCATCTACTCTCTTTTTTTCTTTGTTAGTCTGGCTAAGGGTTTGTCACTTTTATTAATCTTCTCGAAGAACCAGCTCTTGGTTTTGTTTATTTTTCATATTTCTTGCTTTGAATTTTGTTTATTTCTGCTCTAATCTTTGTTATTTCCTTCGTTCTACTTCCTTCAGGATTAGTTTGTTGTTGTTTCTCCAGTTCTTCCAGGTGTGCCTTTAGGTCTTTGGTATTAGCGCTTTCTTCTTTTTTTGATATATGCATTTATGGCTATGAATTTCCCTTTCTGAACAGATTTTGCTGCATCCCATTCATTTTGATATGTTGTGTTGTCATTTTCATTCATTTCAATGTAGTTACTGTTTTCTTTTGAGATTTTCTCCTTGACACACTGTTTGCTAAGAGTGTGTTGTTTAACTTCCATATATTTGTGCCTAATCTGGTTCTCTGGCCCTTACTGATTTCCAATTTCATTCCATTGTGGTCAGGGAAATTACTTTGTATAATCTTAATCTTTCTGAATTCTTTGATTCTTTCTTTGGCCTAGTAAGTGGTCTATCTTGGAGTATAACCCATGTTTACTTGAGAAGAATATATATCCCTCGTATTTGGGTATACTGTGTTCTATATGTCTATTAGGTTCAGATACTCTAATGTATTATTCAGAGTCTTTGTTTATTTATTGATTCTCTGTCGAGATGTTCTTTCTAATGGTGATAATGGTGTATTAAAGACCCCCACTATAATTGTAGAGGCATCTATTTCTCCACTTAGTTTTTCCAGTGTTTGCCTCATGTATTTTGAGGTGCCCTGATTTGGTGCATAAATGTTTATGATTGTTCTTTCTTCTTGAAAGATTGCCCCTTTTAATAATATATAATGTCCGTCTTTGTCTCTTACGATAGTTTTGCATTTAAAGTCTATTTTGTCTGATATTAGTATAGCTACTCCCACTCTTTTTTGTTTGTTTGCTTGTAAAATTGTTTTCCCAGCCATTCACTTTCAGACTCCTTGATTCCCTGGGTCAAAGGTGGGTTTCTTGTAGACAGCATATATATGGGTCATATTTCCTTATCCATTCTGCCAATCTGTGTTTCTTGGCTGGTGAGTTTAATCCATTAACATTCAGTGTTATTACTCTCAAGAATTACTTATATCAGCCATAATTTCTTTGGGTTTATGTATGTCATATGTTGTTTTTATTTCTCTTTTTGAGTTTTCAGTTGTTCTTACACTCTCCTCCAACTCTTTCTCTCCTGTTTTTTTTTTTTTTCCTTTCAGCCTACAGAACTCCCTTTAGAATTTCTTGTAGGGCAGGTTTCTTATTGGCATACTTTCTTAATTTCTGTTTATCTGTGAATATTTTGAACTCTCCATCAGTTTTGAATGCTAGCTTTACTGGGTAGAGAATTCATGGCTGGAAGATTTTTTCTTTTAGTACCTTGACTATGTCATACCACTGCCTTATTGCCTCCGTGGTTTCAGATGAGAAATCAGCACTTAATCTTATTGAGCTTCCCTTGTATGTGATGGTTCTCTTTTCTCTTGCTGCCTTGAGTATTTCTCTTTGTCTTGAGCATTGGACATTTTGACAAGTATATATCTTGGTGTAGGCCTATTGGGATTTATACTGTTTGGGATGTGCTGTGCTTCCTGGACATGTAGGCCCATCCCCTTCAATAAGGTTGGGAATTTTTCAGCCACTATTTCCTTCAACACTCCCCTGTCCCCTTTCCCTTCTCTTGTCCCTCTGGGATGCCTATAATGTGTATGTTTGTGCATTTTGTGTTGTCATTCAAATCCCCAAGGCCCTGCTGGATTTTTTATATATTTTTATCTATCTGTTCTACTATCTGTTTGATTTTAGATGTACTGTCTTCTACATCACTAATTCTTTCCTCTGCCTGTTCAGATCTACTGTTATATGTTTCCAGTGTCTT
Organism: Cabassous unicinctus; assembly: GCA_029593785.1. NCBI lineage: Eukaryota > Metazoa > Chordata > Mammalia > Cingulata > Chlamyphoridae > Cabassous > Cabassous unicinctus. Next base: position 6,380 of record JAQZBX010060265.1, on the reverse strand, counting down.
TTTATTTCTTGGATTGTGCCATTCATCATCATCAAATCTGTTATCTTTTGATGTATGTTTACAATTTCTTCAGTATGTTCTCTCAGTGTCTTCTTAATATCCTTAATCTCTTCCTTCACTTCAATAAGTTGGTCCATGATATTTGTTTGGACAGCTTTGATTATTTATTCAGTGTTCTGCACCTTTTCCAGGTTTTTAGTTGTTCATTGGACTGGACCATGTCGTCCTGTTTCTTAGTATGGTTTGTAATTTTTTGTTGGTTTCTGGTCATTTTTTTTTTTATCTCGATGGGTTTATTCAGTTGTTTAGCTCCTCTCTTTACTCTATGGTTTTATTTAATTGCTGTTTTTTGTGTGTTAAGTTTTCTCTTTGACACTTTGTTCTTCTTATTCTATTTCATCGTTGTTGTCTATGTTCCCTTGGAGGAAAAAAATTAGGGCCAGAGAAAGTGAAAGAGGTAAGAAATGTAAAAGGATAATAGTAACAATAATAGTAATTGTTAGAAGCAGAACCTTTTAAGACCTTGGAAAATGCATATTTAATTCATTAAAGCAGTGTAGACTAATAGGAATAAAAAAGTGGGGTACCAACAATAAAATGGGAAACCAAATAGAGAAATATATGTAGAATGGATTAAAAGGCCAATATGATGAGGAGAGAGAAGAAGAGAAATGAAAAGTCAAAAATAAAAAAGTTAATAAAGAAAGAAAACTTGATAGACAAGTTAGCAATGAAAATCAGAAAAATTGAGGACTAAACAAAGAGAGGTGGAATGTAAGAACAACAGAGAGCATAAGCTAGAATGATGAGGAATGGAAAAGAGATAGTGTTGGTATATAAAATCAATATATACAAAAAAGTGGAAATCATGGAAAAGGAAACACAGTAACCAAGAAGCAAGCCAACAGCACCTTGAGGAATTTATCTATTCATCCAGCTCCCTCCAGATCAATGCCCTGAAGCCTCCTACTCTGTGGGTTCCCAAAACAGCTCATTTGGACAGTATCTTGCCCCCGCTCAGCTGTTTTTTGTGAGAGAGATCTGCCTTTGTTCTTTTGAAAGAAAGAAAATTAAGACCAGAGAAAAGGAAAGAGATAGGAAGACAAAAAGAATAATAGTAATGGCAATGGTAAAAGGTAGGAGAGCAACGATACAAGATCTAGGAAGTTGAAAAATTAACAGGAGTAAGAAGCACAGAGGAATAAGATTAGGAAAGTGGAATCAAAACAATGAAACAAGAAAGAGAATAAAGAAAAAAATAGAGAGAATGAATTAAAATGCTGGAATGGTGAGAAGAGGGGAAAGAAAACATAAAAGAGAGAAAGAAAAAAGTAAGAAAGAGAAAGTATACAGAGAAAAAGGGACAGAGGGAGAAATACAAACAAGAAAAATTGGAGACCAAATAAAAGAGGTGAAATGAAAAAACAGCAACAAAAAACAAAAGACATGAAGATGAAGGAGTGCAAAGAAATAGCATAGATAGAATAGATCAGTAACCAAGAGAATAAAAGAAAAAAAAGAAAAAGAAACAAGCAGAGAAATAAAGGGAGGGGATACAAAACAAGCAAGAAGCAAGACAGCAGCAACTCGTTTTTTAAAGAAAAAGAGACAAAAGGAAAAAAAATAATAAACACAGAAAAACAGCCTTCTTTCTTAGACTCCTAAGGATCTTCTCAGGCTTCTGGTGTTCCTCAATCACTCACCATGCAGCCTGCCCTCTGTAGGTTTTGAAATGGGTTTTAGTGAGTAAAGTAAGGAAAATAAAAGAAAGTAACCTTTATTTATTTTTTTTTTAATAAGAGATCCAAGAAAAGCTAATACAAAGAAAATGTTTCTAAGTTCCCTGTAACAAAGTTTCAGCTGGATACCTGATAACCTGGTGGATCTCTTCTCAAGGAATAGCCAGAAATCGAACCAGGGACCTCATACATGCTAGGCAGGAATTCTTCAACTGAGCTATTTTCAGTCCTTGGGTTGATCTGTCTTTCAGAAGATTATCCAACCCTTTTCTCTTGTGGAGGTTAGATTCTCTGCAGTCAGCTGGAGTGGTGCTGATTGCTGCCTGTCTTTGCCTCCTCATTGATGCAATTCCTCTCTTTACCTCGGTGGCTCGCGTGACCACCAGCCTGAGAAAAACCCCTTCCCCTCTCTTTGTCGAGTCCGGGTCCCTTCCAATATTCAAAGGGTGCCCAGCTGGCTAAATTCACCATAAAAAATCACTCTCCACCCTCTCAAACCCTCTTCCTCGCAGGGAATCTGTCCTTTGGAGCAGGGAGCTGGCTCTTCACCTAGTCTGTCCGCCCTGAGGACAGCTTCCAGCCACTGAGGTAAGCAACCCCTGATTATTCATGGCTTCCCTATCTGGTCAGTACCCTCCTATATGACTCAGAGCATTTCCCATGGAGGTAGGCATCTGCTCTACTCTCAGTTAGATACAATTCCCCAGAAGCTTTACCCTAGCTTAATATCCTGGGGATGGGGCAGGGGAGCCCTTCCCGGCAGTCAGGAGGTTTAATAACTCACGATTACTTGTTTTGGCTTCTTTGTGTCTCTGACCGTCACTCTTCTGGGAGTTGGTAAGCAGTGTCCTGGTTTGCTGTGCCCTAAAGCAGGTCTCCACGGCAGCCTCTGACCTTTTCTTTGTTGTTTTAGTGAGAGGTAAGAATTATATGTCTAACCCTTCGGCCATGTTCCCACAATGCTCCTCCTTGTGTTCTTCATGAATGGATTAAGATTAAACATTTTAGGTGAAAATATCATATAGGTGATGTTATATACTTGCCATTATATCATGTCAAGTGGCATATGATGATCATTTGTTACATTATTGGTGATGCCCAGTTTGATCTTTTAGTTAAGGTGCTGTGCATCAGATCTCTCGATTATGAAAGTGCATTTTTAAGATTAAAAGTATTTAAAAGTAAACTGGAGAATTCAACCAATACTGGCTGAATATTTTGTTCCCCAGCAACTTTGTACACAATGGTTTGAGAATCCATTGATACTACTTGCCTACTCTCAATTATTATACTGGCAGTTTTAAAAGGGTGATTTTCTAACTTTATCATTACTTTTATATTTTTGTAGCTACAATTCTTCTTTAGAGAAAAATTTCTCATCCATCTTATTTGAGTATTAGTATGCTTCCATAGATTCATTTATATCCATTGTATCATAATCTATATTAATTATTATCATGGTGATGCACAGTGCCAATGGTAGTGCCAGGAAAGTCAGCTACTATCTCTTTCAAAATGTCCTGTTTGTCTTTGAAAGCTTTCTTGATTTATGCAACAAGATGTTCCAGGTTCAGCTTACACTTTCTTTATCACTGCCATAGAACCATCAATTTCTTCAAGGAGCCTTGGTTACTTTTATTGGAGAATAATGTTTAGAAACCAAGATCTCGGTAGTCAGTGTGCTCATTGTGATGAAAATGTCACTGATTCTACTGCCTTTTAATAGTCAGAAAAGAAAATATATTTCAATAATCAATTTATCCTACAAAAAATCCTAATACCATAGGCTTCATGATTATAACCAATTCCATATTTTCCTCTTGTTTCTCCCACAGTGAGAACCATAGTTCCTAACATAAATGCATATACATAAAAAATCAGACAATGTACAAATAAATACCACTCAACAAGCAAACTTACTCTGTAAATTTTTAAAGTTTTTAATCTTATTTCTCTTACAATACATTCACTGTGGGTGAAAAGTCTGAAAGCTGCTTAACTAAATTACATTTTTCTGGGTGGTTATTTTAAATGCGTTTAAGTTCATTTTTATCTATTTGTATTCAATTGAGTGTCTGACTTGTCATCCTTTCTAATTCATATTTTGAATATGTAAAACCTTCACACCGTTCAAAATCAAAGCTTTATAAAAAGTATTTGCAGATAAGTCTTACCTATATCCATATCCTTTCCACTTACTCCTATACACCTTCCATAAATAACAGGAGTATTCTCCCAATTCTTCCCTTCTATTCTTTGGGCCATTTTTGTCATACATTTTACTTTTACATATGTAAAATAAGCTATAGATACAAAATACATTGTTATTATGCTGTTTTTGCTGTAGGCAGTTTATTATCTTTCAGAGCAATTAAAAATAAGAAAAAATATATTTATATTTATGTCATCTTTTTCTTTTATATTGATAGATTTTTTACAATACTTCTAGCATCTAAAGAGAACTCTAGATAAGCAGACATGGAAAAAACACACAGCGAATGGACACAGCGAACACAAGCAGCAAGGGGGAGATAAATAAATAAATAAATAAATCTTAAAAAAAAAAAGAGAGAGAACTCTAGCCATACATCACCAAGACAACTGATTAAATAATAGAAAATCTAGACAGACAATTGGATTGTGTAATCTACACACACTTGAATGAATAATATTTTAACTGCGTTTGTGCAGTGGTATTATGGATATTAAAGGCAGTTCTTGGCCTGCTACCTCCTATATAGCAAATGTGCCTTTGCACATGGCAAAACTTTCTCACCTTTTTCATCAATAATGTCTCCATTGTTCAGGCTCAGGATTTGCTCATATACTGGAAGTTTATTGCTCTCCTGTGATGAGAATACAGTCTTTTCCCCATAGTGAGAAACTTTAAGAATTTCTATCCCCTTATTTGCCCTCTTCATATTGGTCAATCATATTGGATCTCAGCTACACATAACAGAAAGTTCAATCCACATGACTTAATGCCAAAAGGGAATTTATAGGCTCTTGTGAATGGGAAGATCAGAGTGGTAGAGCTCACTTTGGGTATAGTTTGATGTTACAAAGACAGTACCTCCACCTAGTTGTTTTCTTTTCTGCTTGATAGCTTTGTTCTTAAACAGTTCTTCTCTTGTGTTTCTATGATGACTGCATTAAATCCAGAATTTATCTTGTCTCAACTAGATATTCAGTGGCAATGAATGACAGCGCCTTTCCTAGGATTTCCAACAAGGTCTTATTACATCAGTTTTCCTGAATAAGTCATGGGCCCACCTCTGATCCAATCACGGTTGCCTGCAATATGCAAGATGGTGGTTGGCTAAGGCCAAGGCCACATGACCCCCTCTTTATATATATATATAATTTATTTTTAAAAGATACTTAGGTTACATAAAATGTTACATAAAAAAATATAAGGGTTTCCCATTTGCCCCACTCCCTACACCTCCCACTTTTCCCCACATTAACAACTTCTTTCACTAGTGTGGCACATTCACTGCAATTGATGAATACATTTTTGGAGCATTGCCACTAAGCATGGATTATAGTTTACATTGTAGTTTACACTCTCTCCCACTCAATTCTGTAGGTTATGGCAGGATATATAATGGCTTGTATCTGTCATTGCAGTATCATTCAGGCCCTATGATCCCCTCTTGAGGAAGGAATGGAATCAACTCCACTGGAAACACTTTGAAAAGAACTAGGTTGTATTGGGTAACTAAGAGGAGAACAGGGATACAATTAATAGGAGATGGAAGAATGGATACCAGGCATCCAAATCCAAGTACATCATCTACCTTGGTAAACTAGAAAAAGTTGTAGCCATTTGCATCGATTTTGGATGAACAGTTTAAAAATAATTGTAATAATTTAATTTTTTTCTTATTTTCCTTCAGTTCATATTTACATGATCATATTATCAGAGATTTGGGGTTTATTCAGTACTTAATTTAGTTTGGATTTATATTTACCACCTCTAGTCATGATTTCTACTCATGATAGCACAATTAATTAAGCTACCATTGAGAAGATTTTCACACTTCATACAAACTGAAGACTATAACTACACGTGAAATGTGAAGAGCAGGAACCAAGAAGAGAGAGGGAAAAAAATTTCTGATCTCATGTAAATGATCCCTGTATATGGCTGAAAATAAAAAATAAATTTTAAAAGTGGTTTGTAATTTATTGTTCCCATTATTTTTTAATTAAATATGCATATACATGTACACACATATACATGTCTTCATTTTACCCCTAAAGTATGCACTTGAGTGTTAATAAAGATAATTTCTAAATATTGAATTGCCACAAACATCATTTACACTCTTAGTATTTTGAATCCAAAGTAATAAAACTAAATATACAATCACTCTATATTTATGTAATAGTATTAGAAATATTATAGAATTGATAAAATTAAAAATATATTTGACAGTCCATGTAATCCATAAGAAATAACTACTGTATAAATATGGTATGTACAAAGACAAAGGATATAATCTAAAAATCAATTAGAATTCTGCTGGAAGTGGTGAGGAAAAATAAACTAAATAAAAAGACTTCTTATATTCAATATCACTGGCATGGTTGTAAGTTACAGAAATGATAGAGCACCTTAGAATGAAGCTGAAAAAA
>JAQZBX010060264.1:0-17333 GCA_029593785.1 Cabassous unicinctus | reverse complement strand
GTCCTTGACATTTTCCCCTTATGTTTCCTGCACTCTTTCCTTTAGTAATCTTATTCATTGCTATAGCTTCAAATATAATTTCTCTGCAGATGAATCTCAAATTTATAGCTCTAGATTTGACATTTCCTCTGTGTATACTCACTTTTTCACTGCAGGTTGCATCTTTCCATTTAGATGTTCAGCTGGAACCTTAGGCTTAAATTCTAAGTCTTCATCTACAAAATTATTAGCATTTGCTAATATTTCTGCTTTTTATTAATGGTACCACAGTCTTATATTGCTGCAGATTCAAAATCTCTAAGACAGTGTTTTCCTTCTCTTTTTTTGTTTTTGTTTCTTATCATGATCCATTGCAAGAGATGTATTTTACTTTATGACCCAGTATACATACACTCAGGCACGTGCACACATGCTCCATTCCTACACCTTGTAACTGAAACAAAACTTCACAAAATAGTATTTATCCTTGCTGTGTGTGATGTACTCTAATTTATTTTATTTGAATCTATTTCATTCCATTAGAAAAAACTGGCTGTGACCAATTAAAATGATTATATGACCCACTAAAGATAGATGAATTGCAGTTTAAAAAATACTGCTTTTAAGGAATTCTTGATTTATCTTCTCTTTAACTCTGAAATCTAATCAGTCATTAGGTAATGGATTTATTTTGAAAATGTCTCACAAATGCAACCTCTCTTTTCTATTTTCTCTCTGACTCTTTCAAATGTTGCCTTCATTGTGAAGTCGTCCCAGGATTCCTCAGCTACAGGCAATCTCGCCCTCCTCTAAGCAGCCCTATTTCTTTGGTTATATTTTTAAACACCTTGAATCTTGTGCCCAGGGTCAAGGGACTGACTTGTGCTGAGTGACTTTAGTGCCCCAATTCATTGCTCAGCACTGACTGAATCACTGTGAAAGGTTCCAATCGAGGGCCACCTTCGGAGCTGGGGTGGGATCTATCAGTCTAGACGCGCAGCAGTGGGGGAAGGGGCTGGCATGGATGCTGGGGGGGACATCGGGAGGCAGCCACAATATCCACCATACGAATCAGGGGAGGTCTATCAAAAACGACTATCTTCAAAACTGACTTAGCACTCAACCTGCACAAGCTAAGCTGGCCACCACAGAAAGTCAATGAAATGACACCGGCGTCTTCCAGCCCCCACCCCCAACTCCCCACTCCCTTGAGTTAAGTCCTTAGGTATAAAACAGGCCACTTGTCATTCTGTAAAAAAGCATAAAAAGGGATATCCTGTCACACAGTCGCTTTGAATTGAATGAAGAAATGAATGAATGAACCAACGGTTAAAATTTTGCACAAACTAAATTAAGCCCCAAATAGAAATGGGAATGGTTGGAGAGCGCTTCATCTATATTCAAAGGCGCCCTCGGGGGAAAAGGTGGAGGGGCACTCAGAGGACTCTAAAGCACTGCCAGAGTTTGTTTTGGTTACAGCTGCAGAGAATTCTCCCCCCCAGAAGGTTATGCCTGTGATTTACAGGTGCCTTCCAGCTTGCAAAAACCATTTCCTATAAGAGCACCCTAAGCCAGAGAGGCACTAGGACAGCTTCCCAGCGGGCCGCTGGGCAAGAGCACAGAGACACGCAGTGACCACAACCCTGTTCTCAGGGCCCAGCGGAACCCTTCGCGTGCCCAGCCTGGGACGGGCAAGTTACACGAGTGTCCCCAGCGCTAAGGAGGCCCCGCCCAGCCTGCTGGGACGACTCAAGGATGGGATGTTGGCTGGGAGTGCGAGATGTGGCCGTCAGCCAGATGCCGATTTCTTCCGTTCTGTCCAAACAGTCTTGGTCAGATGTCCTCCTGACATCAAATTTCCCGTAAGCACTTCACACCAGCTCTCCTTCTTGTGCCACAGCCTCTCCTCTGCTTTAATTTTTTTGCCTTTGATAGTTATGTTAATCGGAATTAACTTGGCTAAAAGCACTATGCAGAATTGGGAGGCCCAGGGGATGGCGGAGGGCGCTGCTCACAAACGGTGTAATTAGGACACCTTGACCTTCAGTCCGGGAGTGTGAAAAGTCCATCACTACCTTGTCTTTTGGATCAAGAAGTTCAAAGTCTCTGACATAATCTGGGAGGATTAACACCCCACCCCCTGGTCATTAACAGAGATTATCTAGTCTCCTCTGATCTGTAGTAGGATGCAGCCTAAAGCAGAGACTCTCACCTGATTGTCAAAACAACCCAAGGTGGCAGATCTGAGTTTTACAGATAAGAAAACAGGCCTAATGAGAACGTAACTTCATTCACTCATCCATCTACCTCTCCATCCACTCAGTCAGCACATTGATTAAATGCCTGCTATGTAACAGATATTGTGCCAGAAGAGGGATACAGAGATGAGATAAGGCCCCTGATCTTGAATAACCCCTAATCAAGTCGGACAGGGTGATAGTAAGTACAGTCTGGTAATCATAACCCAAAGTTGTTGAGGTGGTTAATGGGTGAACTGGGACCACGACTCAGGTCTCCTGACTCCACTCGAATATATTTTTTTCATTACTTCAAACTGTCTCTTTCATTGTAGAAGCTGATTTCCTGATGTGTGAAATATAGCTAATGTGTGAGACGGGCAGAGCTAATAAAAATGACTGCAGCTCACCTCTTGCAGAAGAGTCTTTTAAACAGCCTTAATGATGCATATGAGTTTTTTAAAAAAATCAGGAACACTTTTCAAACTATCCTGTAAAATTGTCCCTGGCCTAATTGCTCAGAGATGCCTTCTCCAACAGCAGTGGGCATCCGAAGCCTAAAGTGTAAATTCTGTGATTCTTAATGGTGAATTGTATTACAATTTTTCCTTTTGCAGAATAGCGTTCCTATTCCAGCCGCGCTAATTTGCATGGCCATTGCTAATCTGCATGGCTGTCTAGCTCCATTACAGGGGCCTGAGAAAGGAAGGCGGAAGGTGTCACCTACTCGCGGAGCACTGGAGAGCAGCGGGGGGCAATGCCACACCAAAGGGCCGAGGACAGGAATTCAGAGTCACTGACGACGATGCTTCGAGAGTCAGCACGGGCCTTAGAATCCATCCAACCCAGTCCTTGCGATTGGCCCAGGGGGAAACGGGGGCTCAGGGCAGTGGGGTGTCAGAGCCAAGACCAAATTTCCAACACCCATCCTTGATCCTGAGGCTGCCTTAGCAGGGAGAAAACATACCTGAGTTCATTTGGCCAAATATTTTGAGAAGAGACACAACCCAGCAGTGATAAAATGAAGCTGTAGGAATTTCAGGAATCTGATCACAGTTATTATTTCTGGAAAATCATTGAACCATATACATTAAGCTACCTGGGTAGCTCTGGTCCATCCTTTTACATCGATCTGATCTTTGACTCCTTAAAGCACGTATTCTTACTGTTTTTGGAGGAAGGGCAGTTTGTGGGTTTTTTGAAGAATCTGATGTTAGGTGTAGTCCGTTTCACCAGATGAAGGTACATACAGTCACGATTTTATAAACATTTTCAGCAGTTGCGTGAACTTGAATCCCATTCGTGGCACAAGTTCAGCATTCAGATAGCTCCAAAGTAACTTTATGGCTCAGAGAAGTTGACAAAATATGATCATGACCCACTTTAGCTGCCTCTAGGGATCTCTTGATGGTGGGTATTGCTACTCCCTTTGGGTACTAATGTCATAATTGTGGCAAAAAAGAATATGATGCCCAGGAGCACAAGTTGTTTCCTGACAGTAGGAGGCCGTGCACATCTCTGTCAAGGTGGCAGATAAACTAGGGCTTATTCCAACTTATAAATCTTGCAACTGGTCTGGGAGATTCATTATTTTCAGGAAACATAAGCAGTCTATGCATGTTCAAAAGCACTGGGATGGTCAAATAGACTAAAGAGAGCAGATGCCTGGAGTCTAGTTTATGGAAGCAAAGCAGAGAGTGATCGGGCCACAATAAGATGGGGTTCCAGAGCCAGGATTAAATAAATTGATCTCAACTACTTCTAGCTCCCTGGATGTGCCACGCTGTGTCGTGCCTCTCTGCCTTTGCACGAGCTGCCCCTTCTGCCTGGAATGTCTCTACTTGCACTGTCTGCGTGGGAACTTTGCCTTCTTCAAGGTCCAGCTGGAGCATCTTGAACCTACCAAGCACTTCCTCTGATCTACCGTGGGACTCAGATTATTTTTATATTCTAATTCCTGTTGCACAGTACTGCAATGATTTAGCCCATGTCTGTGGTCTCTGCTAGACAGTGAACCTCCTGAGGGCAGGTACTGTGGGGTCTACTGGGGACGATATTACAAGGACCTTACCCAATGCCTAGCACAGAGTATTGCTCAATGTAATTTGTGGAAAATGGTGATGAATTAAGGGAAGGATTCAAGATCTAGGAATGACAGCTATTTAATTTCCAAATAATGAATTTTTTTTCCACGCATGCTTAGTCATTGTACAAGCCATGATTCAGAGCTGATGGATCTACCCTAATGGCTCTATCACTCTGTCCTAAGCACACATGTACACAAACATCATATTTATTATGACAGACCTTGAAAGATTTACCAAGGTTATTAGAGATGCATATGATGATTAGCCCTTGCCTGTCTTTCTCAAGGTAGAATTGAGCAGAAGGAAGAACCCAGGTTTATAGCTTCAGAATGAAATGCATTTGACCTATGTGACAGCTCCTTGCTAGTTATCTGAACTTGGGCATAATTCTTGCATTCTCAAAAATCTCATTTTTAAAAAATAATAAAAATAATGTCTACAGCATAAGGTACAGCATAAGGTTGCCTGAAAAATTAAGTGTCTAGTATATCGTAGGTCCTTAGTAAAAGTTGCTTCTCTTCCCCTCTTCCCTTATCCATGTTTGAGTTAATTTCTAGTACATAGTGTATTAAGAACTGAAAGTAAGAATGTGTCGGTGAGTCTCAGAGATACTCTTAGCATCTTTTGATCTTCTTGGCTTCCAATTTTGTCTTCTTTGTGTTTTGATCAAAAGGGAGAATGCAGACTGTCTAAAAGATGGTGCCATAAGAAAGAACTGAGAAGACGGCTGGTGTGCACACCATGCTGTTCTATTGAAATTGGCCATTCCTCATCTACTCTGGGACACAGGCACATTGCAGAATCTGTAGAAGGTGAGGAAATCTTTCTGCAGAAAAGTGCATATACACATGACACTGTGCATATGATATCAGGAAATTCATGGACCCCATAGACTCCAGGTAAGAACCCTGAGTCCCATCTGCTCTTTGTCTTGCCTCACCTGTCCCCCCCGCCAACTCTATCTCTCTGTTTCCCAATAACTCTCTCTCTCTCTCTATCTATACGGTCATCTACTTAAAGTATTGCAACTGGATAGATGGATGGATTGATGGAAAAGTAGAGGACATGAAAGAACTATGGAGTTGGGATGGTTCCTTCCTATAGCCTGGGAAGTTCACTTGGAGAGGCTGATCTGTTATTAGGCAGAATATCAGAATGATTGAACTCACGGACTCTAGAGCCAGACTACCTGGGTTCAAATCCTGGCTCTGTGTTATCTTATCCAATTAATTCTACCATATCTTAGTTTCCATATCTAAAATGGGGATAACAACAGCACCATGATGTTGAATTATTGTCATGATTAATAAGCCGAGACCCGTAAGGATTTTAGAATAGTGTATTTTAGTAGGTGCTCAGTAACTGATAACTGCTGCTACTACTGTTATTAAGTTTGAGGATTTAAAGCCAGCGGGAAAACAACTACTATGATACAAAGCATTACACACAGCAGATCATAACTTCAACACCACTAAGAGGAAAACTGCTACTGGAAATCCCCCTTTCAGAAAAAAAAGAACCTTCCTTAGGTGACTTACTCTTAAATATGAGCTGTGTATTAACAGGGTAGCTAGGATACCACCCTGGTTATTTTTCCTCAGACTAGGTGAAAAGTGGAATCCATAGGCCATGAGATTTTTTCTATAATAGCAAAAATGTTTCCACTGAGAGAAGAATCTAAGTCCACTTCTAGACATCACTAGGAAGATTTATGTCCTTTTGTCTCTGTTATTTGGGAAAAGAGTCTTAAAAATTTTTTTATACCAATATATTTTTTTCTTTTTATACCAAGCCAAAAAGGAACACCATTGCATCAAATTATGAAGCTGACACTTTCCCATGAGAGGTTGCTTAAAAAGAAAATATACGAAAAATGATATGTAAGTGTGCAGTCATCACGTCACACTTTAAAGGTAAAAGACTGTCTAAAATGGTATTTATTTTCCCTAATTAGTAGGTCTGTTTACACTTGGCCTTCCATATTTCCCTTACAATGCTTTGGTCCTTGGTTTTTAAAAAGAAACGCTAACTCTTGCAGAGCTGCCGCAGGATTATCGGGTAATGCTGTGGCTTGGGGAGGACGCGTCCAGCCAGGCCAGCTCCCGACACCCTGACGCCCTCTGGAAGGGAAGGTGCAGCGGGGCCGGCGTCCAGAAGGTGGCGCTGCTCGCAAGACATGGAAGCGTAGGGACGTGGCGGCAGTTGGCGCAGCGATGCGGGAAGCAGCGTCCCAGGGAAAGAAGGAAGAGGAGGAGGGAGGAGGGAGGACGGAGCAGCGGTCGGAGGTTCTGATGATTCCAGAGGGATGAACTGTCAAATTTGAAGGGAGCATAGTTTAACTCTAATTGTAATTAAGGTGGGAAGGAAACGGCTCTTTTAAGTCTAAGTGTGTTCAGATGCCTGGGAAAATCGATGAGCTGGGCCTCCTTTTAGCCTATTTGCAGGAGAATCTAGGATCCTCCTGGGACAAACTCATCTAAGGGAAGAAAGAGCTGGTCCTGAACTTGACCCTGTAACAGTTTGGTCCTGGGTCACCAAGTGCTAATTGTTCGGATCATGGAAGTGGCTCCTCAGTCCCATGGATACGGTGTGCATGCCACATACATAGAGGGATCTTTACACAAACCAGAAAAGATATTTTACTAAACATCCCGTAAAGCACTGATACACAGGCGCACAGCCTTGGGATGCTCCAAGCAGAGTGTTACCCCAGGGTCCTCCCAGAGCAGGTCCCAGGCGACGGCCGACTAGCTACCAGCGCTCGCTAAGGGTGGCGATAGCCCTCGTGCGCCCAGAACTCACTTTCTCCCAGGCCCCGTGCCAAGGGCTTCATGTTCATCATCTCCTTTAGGCTTCAAAACTAATTTAGGAAGCAGATTCTATTTTCAGTCTCATTTTACAAAGGGGGAAACTGAGGCTCACTTGTGGACAGAGCCAAGGAATCGCAGGCCCTGGGCCTGAAGCCGGGCGGGTCTGGGCCGTGGGCACAGGGCTTGGTGCGGATTTCAGCCTTTTGGGAGAGCCAGGGTTGGCTGACCTTCTGTGCTCAGAGGACGAGACGGGGCTGGGGGGCAGAGCGCAAAGCAGTGCTGGCCGGTGCCACTCCTGGACTTGAGCCAGGCCTTGAAGAGGCGGATTTAGGGGTGGCCTCAGGCATTCAGCAGGAGCTTTTCTATGGGGTGAATTGTGTCTCCCCAAAAGATAGGCTCCTCCTAACCCCGAGTTCCCTGAATGGTGCCTTATTTGGAAATATGGCCTTTGAAGATGTCATTAGTTCAGGTGAGGCCAAGCTGGGTTAGGGCGAGCCGGATCCCATATGACAGGCATCCGTAGAAGAAAGGGAAATTTCAGACAAAGGCAGGGACAAGAACGCCACGCGAGCGTGGAATAAGAAAGAAGGTTATGTGGAGACGGAGGCCGAGGCTTCTACAGGCAGAGGGATGCCAAGGCTGGCCGCAGACACCAGCACCCGGGGGCAGGGAAGGGGAGACAAAGTCCCCTCCAGGGCTCAGAGGGAGCGTGGCCCTGCTGGCACCTTGATTTTGGACTCTGGTTTCCAGAACTGTGAGACAGTAAACTGCTGTGGTTTTAAGTCATTCAGGCTGTGGGACTTTGTTACGCAGCCCTGGGAAACTAGTACAAGCCTGGGAGGAAGAAAAGAAGTGAAGGCAGGAGGGGGCAAGGTGTGTTCAGGTGTGGAGGTGAGCCTCAGGCTACCGGGCCGAGGGGACCCTGGCATGAGGCCTGAGGAGGGCGGGGCTGGAGCGGACAGGCTGGAGCGCGATGATGGTGAAGGCAGGGTGAGGCGGGGTTTGCTCCCTTTGACCCCAGAATCATTTGGGCTGTCCCCTGTCTGTGAGCACACCTGCCAGGCTTTGCGTTCTTGGTGCTGCCCAGAGAGAATGGGCTGTTTATGGGCCTTGGCCACCCTGGTGTGAGATGGCATTAGAAATGAATTTTTTTTTTTTTCTGAAGAAGGTTACACAGAAAATAACTTTATCGCCGATTCTCAATTATCTGTGAGGAATAAGGTTAATTGAATCCTACAGATTTCAATAGCTAATAGCGTTGCCTTCTTTTGCAACCCATCTTTTACCACTGCTTCCAGAAAATAGCAAACTTGACTAATCAGATTTTCACATTTACTCCTCCATGTCCTCTATATGAAGTGCTAATAAGCAGTGAAATGGCCCCAATGTGGACAGCAGGAGGGAGAGGAAGGAAAAGCAGAGGCTTGGATAGCGCTCAACCTAGGTATTAAGTTCCTGAGAAACACAGACCTGACTGTTGTGATGTGATGTGATGCCCCTGGGGCTGACTGCTGGGTGGGAACAGGGCGTGAGGGGGAAATCTGGGGCAATGATAGTGGCAGATGTCCTGGAGTTCAGAGGTTCAAGAGCATCCCCCCAAATCTACATGTCCTAAGAAGTTTGATAAAATCTACTGTCGAGGAGGCTCAAATGGAGAACATAGCTGCAAAACTGGGGTGAGCTGAGCTGAGCGCCAGCTAAGGGGTAAAGGGTTCTGCAGACAGCTCAGCGCCCTCTTCATTCTTTCCTCTTTTGTTTCCCTGGATAGCGGTCTTTGCATAAATATTGAATGAATATCTGAAATATTGGTGACATCATGCATGCCCTTGTGTCTTAGAACATGTTGTGATTACATAAAGTTAGGATTGAAATTCTTTATTGTCCCGTTTCTGCCAGGTAGGATTTATCCTTGATGTAAGGATACTTGGCCTTGGGAAGGACGTTCAGATCTGAGAGTAAAGGCCCCAGTTCAAAATCTGCTATGCAACCTCATCAGCACCCCTCCCGTCTTTCACAGGCTGGGAAATGGGTTTTGGCTAAATAAGGAGATCTGTGAGGGGATGACAGGGCAGGGGCCTGGGACAGGGAGGAGCTTAGCACAGGCCAGAGGCAGATGCCTCAGGGTGTGACCTGTGACTGGGAGATGTGTCACAAATCTGTCACAGGGTCTGTGACTAGCAGAGATTGGGAAAACGGCGAAGAGAGAGGCAGCGGGAAGAACGGATCCGGGCGGCCGCAGCCTCTGCTCCAACCTTTGTCCACCGTCGGGACCATGGGAGCAGCCTCGCGGCAGCCGAGGGGCAGGGGTCCTCTGCCAGTCAAACGAGGGAGGCCAGCGCTGCCCCAGCAGCGGCAGAGAGAGAAGGTGCCGTGGCAGGCACCTTGCCTGTTCTCTAGCCTGCAGCTTCCCGCCTCAGACAGCCCAGACTGGTGCAGCCAAGGAGCCCAAGAATTTAAATGAATCTCTGCAGCTCAGAACCCACCAGCTTGGCCCCAGAGCAAAGCCATCAGGGACCCCCATCCTGAAAGCCCAGGTAGGGGCGGTAGCGTCCTCAGAGCCAATACCTGAGGACACACACCTGAGAAAGCTCTTCCCACACTCTTGGTAGCATCCTCTCCGCTTATTATGGGATGTGGGTAACAATGGTGATGGTGGAGAAGCAGAGCAGGGCGGGTAGTTTGAGAGCGTTCTAAACATGGAGAAGGGAGTTCTGGATGTGAATTTTGGCAAAGTTCACTCCTGTGAGAGCTCTTGAGCTACTGCCTATCGTCATCGTGAGGCCAATGAAACCCCTCAGGATTCTGTAAGCTGACCTCAGCTCTGACTGACTCTGGGGACTCTGGGGCGACAGGAACCTTGAGTTGCTGGGTGGGAAGTCCCAGTATCGGTGTGGCTTTCCTGGAAAGCCGGACTTGGCAATGGGAGTGGCTTATTTCCTGGGTTGTCAGGAGCTCTGGGTTTTGTCTTCTGCTCCATGAAGTGTGAGGTGCGTTACTATGTCACTAACGACACAACCTTGGAAAAGTGCCTTCACTGACGTCATGGAAAAGTGAAGGGGTTGTATAGATAATGTCAAAGGTATTTTTCACCTCCAATAGGCTTTAATTCTAAGTCTCTGGACAAACAACTTGCACTCAACTCTCTTTCCTTACCTACAAATGGGGATAATAATACCCACCTTTACCTTCTAACCACGAAGGCACTTAGAGCTCTGGGGAGGAAAAGTATTATTTAAATCCAGGGTAGAATTATTATTATTATATTTTATTTGTTCTCTCCTAGTCATTCATTGTTGCTATTCTCTACAATTATGCTCTGGGGTGAGTTATTTGAACAAACAGTCACACTGGGCAAGTTTGTATTGCGCATTCTGATTGTGCTGGTGAAAAAGATCCTGAAAGTCTTTTATTTAGTTATTTTATGTAGTCAGTGTGGAACTTGCCATCTTTTTAGTATGCAGGCCAAAATTGGAATGCATGATCACCTCTAGAATGTAAGGCTGTGGTTATTTGGCCTTTGTGGGTTTTCTGTTGTTTTGTGTTGACCGTTTCCATCCTGGGGAAGCACAGTGTGAGTCCTCTTTGGCTCCCAGCAAGATTCTGATAATGCCTGAAACTCTGAAGCTAGCTGGGGTTCAGAGCATAACCAGGGTCCCCTTTGCCTGGAAAATCTGCATGGCCAAATGTGCAAATACAAAGGCATGACTCACCTAGCTAAACACACACACACATGCACACACACACACAGAGGCTTCTAATTGCTTTTGTACTTTCCCACTGTAGCCACCAGAGACCTCCCAAATTGTGGTCGATTTTAATGTTAGTGGAAATCTACTGGGAATTAACAAAAATCATTTCAAAATTGAATAGAGTGCCTACAAAAGTTCAAGTCTGTTACCTTGTTCATTCAACATCTCTATTCATGCAAAATGTCATGCAAATCAGCCTTTATTTACCGAGTGCTTTGCTTCAGTAACCAAAAAAACAAAATGCTAAGAAGAAATTGCTTATGTTTAGCCATCTATTTTTTCCAAAAATAGGAGAGCAATTAAAATAGTACCATGTAATGTGACTGATGATATCAGTGCAGAAAATGAATGCCATCTCAGTGCCTGGGGCTCAGGGCTGAGTATCCATCTCTCACCAGGGACTGGACAGTGGGGGCAGAAGAAAAGTCCTGAATCACCAGGACCATGGCAATGCTGATGGCACGCAGGGCACAGGATGATGAGAGCATCCCTTGTGATGAATAATCACGAGAACTGCACTGCCCACCAGGGGACGTCAGAGAAACTGGGAACCCAATTTCACCTCTCTGGATCTCAGTTTCTTCTTCTAAAAATGAGAGGTTTGGGCTATGTGAGTCCTAGGTCCTTAAGATTCCTGTCTAGGAAACTTAGGACCATTTATTATGCATCTGTTATGCACAATTGCAATACGAGGAGATTTGCAAAGGTTTTCTTATTTAATGCTTATTGCAGCCCTTTGATGTAGGAACATCCAGCCTCATTTCTGAGATGGTGGAAAGAAGTTCAGTCACTTGCTGAAGGTCACACAGATTGTAAGTGGCAGAGCCAGGATTTGCACTCAGATCAGCCTGATTCCAAAACATCTCACTACCATATCCTGTCTTTTATGCATTCCAACAGGGACCCCAGCTGCTTTGTCTTTCTACTTCACCATCCTAGTACATGGTTGACATCCTCAAGGGCAACTCATGGTTCAAGATGGGCTAATGGAGAGAGATCCAGCCATCACATTTAAGTTTTGCAGGCTCGAGGAAGGAGGAAGGCAGGAGAAGATAGTTGGAAGGTCTTCAAGCTGAGTTAGCTCCCTGTGAAGCAACGTTTCAGAAGATCCACGCAGCCCTTCTGCTTACATCTCACTGGCTAGAGCACAGTCATACGGTCACACATGGCTGGGAAAGTGTAAAGCTGAGAAACGTAGTCTTTATTTTGGATGACAAATCACCCAGTTAATTTTTCAGTTCCTGTTACTAAGAAGGGGAAAGTGGGTATTGGGAAGCAAATAGCTGTCTTTGCTGCAAACCGACCCCCCCCAGCTAAGCTCAGTTCTTTTCTGCTGTTGGAGCCCTGATTTTGTTCAGCTTCCTACCTCCCCCAAGCCCCTCAGATAATCCCGAATAGTCGGTCAGTCACGATTCACCACTTCCCTTGCCTGGGACTGGCTTGAGGTTAGGCATGTGAACCCGTCTGCACAAGGAAATATGAGGGGTGCTTCTGGATAAGGTTTCCTTGCTTTACAATGAGAGGTGCTTGGGAAGGAACTGACTTTCTTCTACTAGGGATGGGAAATGTAGCAGCCATCTTTGTTAACTATGTGGGGAGCCTACTTTGGAGGAGAAAACTGACACTTGGAGGATGGCAGAGGAGAAAGATGGAAAGAATTTGGGTTCCTTAGGATGGATTGGCAATCTCTGGAGCTGGCCGACTTCAGGACATCACATGCAGTACATTTACAAAATGTTTAAGCTGGCTGAATCAGCGCATTTTCTTAGGTCATGGCCAAGGCATCCTGACCGATATGCAGGGGAAGGAAAGGCAGCTCCCATCCTGGGGAGTCCTGATATGTTCTCAAATAGGGGGACAAGAATCTCTTGAAAACATAGGCAGTGCCTAATAAAAGAAAACAGACCAATATGTCAAGCCCTCAATATTATTGCATGTAACTATGAACCTTATTCTTCAAAAATTGAAACTTACTGGTTACCACAGGTTCCGAGGGGAGGGGGAGGGAAGAATAGGATAGATGGAACATAGGGCATTTTTAGGGCATTAGAAGTATCCTGCATGATCTTGCAATAATGGATATAGGCCATTTTAAATGTTGTCAAAACCTATAAAAGTGTACAGTGAAAAATGTAAACCATAATGTAAACCATTGACCACGGTTAGTAGCAATTATTCAATATTTGTATATCAGTTGTAACTAATGCACCATCCACTTGTAAAATATTATTAATAGGGGGAGTGGAAAAGGGGGAGGCATTGGGCATATAGGGAATCCCCTATATTTTCTATGTGACTTTGGGTTAAGCTTCTTTGAAGATAAAATGAAAAAAATAAGACTTTGGGGGAATATATGGAAGAAATTGTCACTGTACATACAGGACAACAGGTCTTATGGTGACGAGAGACCCATTCTTGATGTCCTCAAGATGGCAAGCCAGATACCAATCTGTGGTAGGTTTTTGAATGGAACCCCCTGTATTGCTCTGTTTCTTCTAAGAGATTATCTTAGGTTTTGATTTTCACAGAGAGGATGAATTTCCATAGAGTATTTAATAGGCTTAGGTTAGAATCAGGATAGGCTAGAATTACAAGGGACTGAACTTCCTTGCTCGGGGCTCAGAGAGTCACTGAGTTCCCAGGGACATGCTCTTAGTTAGGGGTAGAACTGGGCCTAGAAGCCAGGCCTTCTGAAGACCTCCCAGCTCAGTGCTCTTTTCATGCCCCTCTATGTCTTCTCCAACCCAACCAAGGTCTGAAATGCTGGTGAGTCCGTCTTGGACATGGTTAGGACTCTCCTCCAAAGAGATGAGTCTTTCAGCCTTGCCTTGCTGCCCTTTGCCACATGACCCCTCTTGGTTCCAGGGTCCAGGGCTGGTCATGCTGACAACGAGGACTTAGGCTTGTGGGCAGGCAGTGCTTTTCAGCCTCAGCTGTGGCCAAACACATCAGCCATGGCTGTCATCCTTCCTCTCTGCCTCCTCTTATCAAAGCATGCTGGAAATCCTTAAGATGGCCGTGTCTCCTTCCCTTGAAATCAGACTCTGAAGGGTTTCTGTGCACACAAGCTCCACCTGCTCCGCATTCTAGACCATGCCATGTCACAATTATTCCCAATCATGTCTCATTTGGACAGGTGTTACACACTTATTTGACTGGGAGAAATTCCCCCAGTGAGACTCAGAAGTGTGTGCAGCTGTATGGGGCTGTCAGGGAGAAGCTCCAGGTCGTAGGTGACAGTCTCAATCATGTTATGTGGATTCTCGGAGAGGCAGCGCAGGATTCACAGTTTTGGAAGTCGACCAACCCAGCTCAGCCACTTACTGGTTGTAAAATCTCAGACAGGCTTTTTAAATTCCTTGAGCCTCAGTTTCCCTCACCTGTAAATTGAGCATAATAATACTTTATAGAGTTTTAGTGAAGACTAAACTAATACTAATGTATGTAAAGTACCTTAGCATATAATAGGCACCCAATAAACTTAATAAAATAACTTTTATCGTGGGGGTTACAATAGCATGTAAGCTTCAACTTGTCTCTTGCTTTTTCTGAGTTAATGCTCTTTGCTCCTTTGTTTAACTTGCTATTTACTGGATCTTTGGGCTGCAGAGGAGTATCCTAGACTTTAAGAGTTGAAGGGACTTGGAACTCTGTGACCTTGTTTTTTCAGTCCTGGCCTCTCACGTCCTCTTGCTGAGCAAAGAGGACCCGGGCCAAGGGAGTCAACCCAATAGGTGGGGCCCAAGTTACCATCACCCCATGACTTACTTCCATCCAATTGGTGGAGATTATCTCCAAAGAGACCACTGCAGGCGTCAAAGGGGCAGCACTCTGTTGAGGGTTTATGGCAGAGGTCAGTTTTGCTCTAACCTGTCCTACTCTGTCTACCCCAGCCACTCTGAGTTTCATCAGTTGGGACTACTCCCTTGCCTCTGAGATCCCCTGGATCTCAACTGGCCTTTCAAAAGGTGGACAATCCTAGAGAGAAGGCAGATCCAGGCATTGTCTTACATCACCCTTAGCAAGAGATGGAACCAAGGGAATGAACCCTGATGAATAAGAGAAATGATATCCCCTTTCCTACAAAAAAAAGAAAATAGGCTCAGGAAATAGTAAATGGAAAAAAAATAAACACAAAAAAAACGTTAAGCAGATTCTTTGGGGGAAACATTTGATATCTTAAGATTTGTGTAGATGGCGGATGTTTTATGATAGCTGGTCAGTCCTCCTCTAATGGGGACACTTGAAAAGTCCTCCTTAGGCACTTGTTCCAAAGATTGATGGGGCTGTGTGGAACAGAAGCTGCTGGAGCAGTGTTGAGGGGCCAGCCTCTGAAGACTTCTAGAAGCCCTGTCCTTGCTTGGCCATCTGCTTTTAAATACCAGAGGTCATGTTGGGAATTGGTGAAGGATGGAGAAGGACATCCTTAGGAGTATGGCTCACTGAGGCTCTCGTGATACACGCTGGCTGTGCGGGCTCTGGATTGGACTGATGCTAAGGTGCAGCTACAAGAGCCCTCTTGTTCCCTGTGCTCTCCACTTCCAGGGCAAGAGCAGACTTCCTCGGCAGCACAGAGTTGAGTCCTCCATCCTCTGCTCAACCACACCCTCACTTCCTTTGGTCAGTGTCTTTCTCTGCCCCCTGATGTGCGCTCATCAGCATAGGCCCTTCCTTTTATATTTATTGTCTCTTTTCTTCTTCATCAGCTTTCTTATTCTCCAGTTTTCAGCATTTTCTGGTTGCTCTCATCCGTATCCTGCAACCTGCCTTTTCCTCTCTCAAGCTGTTCTTCTCTATACTTTATTCTCCTTACCATTTTTATTCTTTATTCACTCTCCTTTATTATCTCATGTACATCATTCTGCTGTCTTTTTTTTGTCTTTACCCTTTTCTCTCTATCCCCTGTCTCTGCAAAGCATTCTCTGAACATATTTTAAGACGGATATTAGCGCTCTGATAAACAACAAAAACCTGACATGGAAATATTTTACTGAGAAACCTTTACTCTCCATTGGTTTTTCGGCACCCTGGCGGCTCCTACCCCTTTGTCTTGTTAGTCACCAAATGTCTATTTAGTGTGAGATTTCACTCCAGGATCAGAGTGGTTTCCCCAAGTTTAGTTATTAGTTCTCAAAGTGGGCCATCTATTATTATAGATGAGGAAGCTAAATGGTTGATCTTGGCATCATAAAAAATATGTAAGAACCAAGCTGAACATAGCACTTCTTCTGGTAGCTGAGATGATGCCTGGGGGTGTGGCCTTGGGGAGGTCCCCCTTTTCTCCCCAAGAGAGGCAGGTGCTCCACCTGCATGCTGCTCCCCCAGCCCCTATCACTGGCCCGTGGGCATGGCTGTATCGTCAATGCATAACCTAATTCAGAGCCTGGTAGGCAGTGGTGCTGGAGGTCCACAAATGGTTACCAAGAGTTCTACTGAAGACCAAGCGCTCTTTTTGCTAGCCCACCTCCAGAGCAGTATTTTAGGATTTCATAGAGAGACCAAAACAGAGGGCTAGATTGTGTTTAAGAGTTTCCATGGGTAGCCACATCTGCGTGGCTATTTAATTTCAAACAGGCCGCCCAATTAATTATTCAACATTTTTTCCAACAAACATGTCCAGGCCTGTGCTAGGAAATATAGGTATTGGTGACACCAACATAAATGAGGCAATGTCTTCTGTCCTTGAGGAACTCACAGTCTCGTGATAGATCCTTCCTCAATCTTGAATTTCAATGGTCCCAAACTCTAAATTTTGGCAGTCTGCACAATTGCCTGGAATGTGAGTCTCCTTGGCCCTGCCCTTTGCATCCCATGGTACGTGAGTGGTGGCATCTGCCAGAGCTGCCCACGGGACCTGAACGGTTAACTTACTTCTGCTGGAATTTTCCAATGTATAATTTCCCCATCATAAGTACAAACTTATTTTCCTGACCAGAACACTCCTAGAATGTGCCATCGGGTGTATGTGTATTTTCTGGAGATTATCATCCCTACATGACTTTTGTTTGTAAACCTTTCCATGACCTGTTTATTTCCAGAATTATTTTCAGAACTGTGAACAGATTTCAGAAATCATTTGTTTGTAAAGCTACATTTAGTTCTCAAAAATGCCATCAAGCCCTGTTACCAGAGTCACAGTTATGCCCAAAGTCACCTTACTCAGGAATTGGCCCCATTTAAGAGTGTTAAACTCACTTGCCCCACATGAGGAAACTTTTGGGGATGACAGATATGTTCATTATCTTGAGGGTGCTGACTGCCCACAGGCCACACCCTATTGAATTGTCCCTTTAAATATGGGCAGTTTATTGCATGTCAGTTATTCCTCTATAAAGCTGTTTTTTTTTTTTTTTTTTAAACTCACTTGACCCAAAATATCTCCACCCCCTCTTCCTGAAACTCAGCACTTCATTTTGTCTCACTGCCTTCAACTTCATAAATCAGTCATTTGGTTCTTTCTGATTTTATGAC
>JAQZBX010060263.1:0-17342 GCA_029593785.1 Cabassous unicinctus | reverse complement strand
ATTCTGCATGTAATATGGAAAGCATTTTGTGATATTAAGAAGTAAATAATTTTAATATATAGAAGAAATTTGTTTTAACATGGTAAGTCCCCTTCCTTTAGGATAGCTTTTCTAGGACAAGTGTGGATATTTTTTTATTCATGACTCACCAAATCAAATTCTTCAGAGGATTTAACTATTTTCTTTTCTTTTATGATTTTTAGTATTGATGGTTTCCATTCTAGAAGTAGATGATTGATAACTAGAGCTGAGAGCTCCTGAAAAACAAGCCAGGAGTCTGTTCTTTTCTTGGTGCCCTCTGTAAAACTATCAAGTATTGTCAAATATATTTATTTCTTAGGATACAGCCAGTCAGGAAGTTAAAATCGAATGCATCTAGCATAAAAATGGTTTAAAATCTCTTGGTTATAATATAATATTTCTGTAAACAGTTGGTAATTTGTATTTTAAAGGAGGGGCAAAATCAATTTCAGGGTTTTCTTTTTCTTCATGAACACTGCATTTATATTTTAATCTTTTTAATTTAATATATTTTAGTTTTGTCAGTGTTTGCTTTTATAAAAATACTTTTGAATAAACAGAAGAAATAAAATGTCAGAAATGATCAAATTTTTGTTATTGATACAAATAGACTGAGAATGTCTATGAATATACATATTCCCATCTAACATGGATAACAACAGTTTCTAATCCTGAATGATTTATACACCAATAATCAATCAAATATTGAATGCTAAAGGGAAAAATCAAGTGAAAAGATAGAAGGGCCAAAGCCAAAATAATATTGCTTTTATCTTTCTTATGTGGAAAATTCTGTCACTGTCATTAAGGAACAACATATTTTAGGTTTTAGTGAGAGTTCATACTGGACCTTATTTTCATTATTTTTTAACATGGAATTATGAATTAGTGGATCAGGATTACAAGAACACAAGGCAAGGGTATATTTTATCTCTTGTGATAAATGGTTTATTATTAAGGCACTATAATATTAATATTAAGGCCCTAAAACAGTGCACATTTATTCTCATTCATTACTATAATTAAACTGTGAAGATGCTAGAAGGGAATGTTTAGAATCCAAGGAAACTAAGGAAATTTTCCAGAAATAGAAAATGGCCTGAGTCTTTTGAAAGTGTACATTAAGTACCTGCAAAAATTAACCCTAAATGATCAATTCTAACTCATACTCAGTAAAGTAATTAAAATAAAATATAAGTATAAAACCCTTATGTGTTCCAGGTAAAAAAAAAAATCAAATAAATTGTAAGGGCAAAAGTATTAGCCTGGGATCAGACTCTTTCAAAACCACTGTAAAAAGTACGGTAAAAATGTAGCAGCATTTTAAAATACTCAGTAAAATATGTGTGAACCAAGTATTTTATATCCAGTCAAATTGTCCCTCAAATTTTCAACATATAAGAACTCAGGGAATTCTTCTTAAGCAATCTACTAGAGGATGAGCTCCATGCAACCAATTGATGACTGAGCAAACATCAGTAAAATGACCGATGATGTGATGTGCATTTTTAAATACAGTAAAATACATTTAAGGCTAAGACAAAGGGGAAATGTGAGTGCCAGATCAAAGTGCAAATGTTGTATATAGTGCATAGTAGAAATAATACAATATTTAAATGGGAAGTGAAGGGAAAAAAGGAAATAGAAAATGTTCATTGTTGTATAGGTAATAGGTGGGTGTTAAAGGATAATGAGGGAAGGCTGATAAGCAAGACAGAAAAATGGTTAAATGAGAAAAAAGAGAATTAAGGGCAATTTAAAAGTGTATAGCAGTACAAACGTAACAGTAAAACAGAATGGCAAAACTTCTAATTACCAAAAGAGGAAAAAATTATAAATAAAAGAGTAAAGAATATACATCTTGTAGAGATAAAAACATGTAACAAGCACATATAGCATATAACAAAATGCACTTAATTAGAAATCTTATGCTAGGTTTCAGATAACACATTAACCATATAAATGCAAATGCACTTAAATCACTACTAAAAAGAATGAAGATTTTCAATTTGGCACACAAAACAATAACTACCTCTATGCTGTATACAAGAGAAACACTTAAGGCAAAATGATTCAGAAAGTATAAAAATAAAAAGTTGACCAAACTGTACCAGGCATATAGTTAAGAAGGGGGCAGGCATAGTGATCTGACATCACACAAAGTAGAACACAAGCTCAAAGGCACTGAACATGACAAAGAATGTGGAATGACAATGAATAACTTCAATCTAATCATCAGAGAAATCCAAATTGACACAGTCTACAAAATAATTGATCAGAACTCATCAGAAAGATCAAGGTCTTAAAGCTGAATAGTATTCCATTGTATGTATAAAACATTTTATGTATCCATTCTTTGGTGGATAGACACTTGGATTGTTTCCACATTTTAGCAATGTGAATAATGCTAATATGAACATCTGTGTGCAAATGTCAGTTTGTGTCCTGGCTTTCAGTTCTTCTGAATATGTTCATACTAATTATGATTGCTCGATCAAATGTCAGTTCTATATTTAGCTTCTCGAGGAACCTCCAATCTGTCTTCCACAGAGGCTGCGCAATTCTACATTCCCACAACAAGGAAAGTGTTGTGTGTGTGGAAGGACTGTTCCTATTTCTCCACATCTTCTCCAGCACTTGCAGTTTTCTTAACAATGGCCATTATATAAGGTGTGAAATGATATCTCATTGTTGTTTTGATCTGCATTTCCTTAACAGCCAGGGATTTTGAATATTTTTTCATGTGCATTTTGGCCTTTTGTATCTCCTCTTTGGAAAAAAATGTCTTTTCAAGTCTTTTGCCTATTTTTTAATTGGGTTGCTTGTCTTTTTATCATTGAGTTGTATGATCTCTTTGTATATCATGGATATCAAACCTTTATCGGATACGTGATTTCCAAATATTTTCTCCCATTGAGTAGGCTGCCTTTTTACTTTCTTGAGAAAGGCTTTTGAAGAACAACAGTGTTTAATTTTGAGGAGGTCCCATTTATCTATTTTTTCCTTTGTTGCTCATGCTTTGGGTGTAGGGTTTAAGAAACTACCACCTATCAAAAGATCTTGAAGATGTTTCCTTACATTTTCTTCTAGGAGTTTTGTGGTGTAGCTTTTATATTTAGTTCTTTGATTCATTTTGAGTTAATTTTTGTATAAGGTGTTAGATGGGAGTCCTTTATATTTCTTTTGGATATATATGAATTGATGTTTGCACAACTCTTTGATGAAAATGAGAGCCACTGAGTGTACTATTTGAAAGGATTGTAAAAGGCATGGGACTGTATAATGCAGGGAATCCTGTGGTGAATGATGCACTGAGGTTAACAGGACAAATATGAGAACGATCTCTCATGAACTATAACAAATATATAATACTAATACAGGGTGTTAATAATAGGGTGTGTTGGGGGAAAATACACCATAAGTAAGGTATGGACTATAGTTAGTAGTAATATTTTGACGATGCTCTTTCATCATTTGTGATAAATGTTCCACAACAATGTAAGGTGTTGGTGGTGGGGTGATGTATGGGAGTCCTGTATGTTATGCTTGTTTGCTTTATAAGTTCACAACTCTCACTATACACTTATTTATGTATGTTCATATAAAAAATGATCTACTGCAAAAAATTTTTTTTAATTAAAAAAAATCAAGATCATCAAAGACAAGGAAAGACTAACTGTCAAAGACTGGAAGAGATTAAAGGAGACACGATGGCTCAATTTATTGTGTGATTCTGGATTGAATCTTGGAACCAAAAAAATACGTTAGTGGAAAATCTGTTGAAATTCAAATAAGCTTTGTACTTTAGTTAGCAGTATTTTACCAATGTTAATTTACTGGTGTTGATAAATTTTTGTGGTTCCATAAGTTGTTAACATTAGGGGAAATTCTGGGCGAAGGGTGTAAGCGAACTCTCCAATATATTTGCAACTTTTTATGTGATCTAAAATTATTTCTAAATAGAAAGTAAATAAGCAAACAAAGTGAAGATATGCTATCTGCCCTGTCCATAGCATAGGCTTATATCAAATTATGTAATGAACTTGAGGTGTTATACAAATGTGAGGTGAAATTATATAGGTAGTGAAAGCAGTATTTCTCACACATTAGCCTAACCATCACAAAGATTAAGACCCTCCCTGGGTTACACAATCTAATCAGAGGCCCTTAACTTAAGTAATTTAATCAAAATTTCCACCTGCAATAGTTTTATATGCACAGGAATGGATTCGATTTAAGAGCAGGATATCTGGGGTCCATGAAAGCTTCAAACTGCCACGGTGAGTGACTACGAAAAAATGCTATCATATTCCTTTACAATAATGAAAAGAATATATTAAAAACATGTGTTTTACTATGTTATACAGTGCCTACATTATTTTCTAGCTTCCTTTCAGTGGAAATATTACATCCACAGCCTATCACTTTCAACCTCAATCCCATTTATAAATCAGCATAATGGATGATAAACTTCAATAATAAGGTAAAAAAAAAAACACATATGATTAAAAGCAATGATAATTTGTTATGTGTTATGAAATAAAATTTATTTTTAATCCAAACTGTCAGTAATGCTGAAAACAAAATTTGCATGATATAATTCATTTAAAAGACAAATTAATACTGGGGAATTATTTCATCCCCAGTTTGCAGAACATATTTGTTTCTCAAATTTGAGTTTGGTTTTCATTTAAATGGATTATGAAGTATATGTATTGGCTTATACCTTAATTTTTGGATAATATGTTTTTTTAGCCCGTTTACTTTCTAAATGATATTAAGACGAAGGCAATATGTGTGTGCATTTTATTGTTTTAATTCTATGGTCTAATCTTTCATTTACTTGGTGACCAAAGAATGTTCAATAATCTGAAAATAATGCATTCATTGTACAGAGTTTATCTCTGTATATTTTAATTACCTCATGCCAGGATTAAAGATTCAAAGAGTGGATTTTATGTTTTTATACCTAGCATACCTATGAAAGTATAACCTAATGCACCTATGATTTCCTTGGATACTCAATATGAGACTGAATTAAGTATATATATTACTTCAGCAGCAATAGCAACAAAAAACATATGTTTAATCTCTTCAAGTCAATCAGTATTCAGCACGTTTCAGGAAATCTAATTATAAATAACTATTTAGGTTGGCACTCCACCTATTGACATTCTTATTTCCGTTTGGCATCCAGTGCTCTCAAATATCTGAGATGCTCCGGGACCACTACTGCAATGCCCAACTGTGGTTTTGTTCCTGACTTTTATCTTAACCTCCTATAAAAACACACATACCAATCAAGTCTTACATTTCCTATATCCCTTTCTTTTAAGGCTTGATTCCATATTAATTTTCAAGGCTATATTAGGCAACTTTTTAACTCTTTCAGATAGAATCTTGGCTGCAGAATTGTTAGCCATTTAAAAGCTTTTAAATATCTGCAGTGAATCTGTATGTAATGCACAGGCAATATGTTGTTTCATACTATATTGATTTACCTCTATTGGCAAATGCCTTCCTTTTTGAGGCTAAAACAAATTTTGAAGTGAAATAGTGGCAAGATGTTTCAATATTCTTTGGGAACACCAGATGAGGACACTGCCTTTTTTAAATAACACGTGCTTAAAAATCTCATTTAATTCTTCTTAATTTTACACTTAACATATCAAGATAGAGAATGTAGAGTAGGATATAGATTTGCTGAAAATTTTGATTAGTTTTCTTTACAAAGTATTATTATACAAGTACAAGATGTTTCTTTGACTGGAAGAAGTAATGAAATTCAGTAAACTCTAAAATACATTCGGTTCGTTTTCATGTGCAAATACTGTCACAAGATTGATTCAATTTGAGGTGATTTTGTTACACAATAGGTTCTGTCTGTCTATCTCTCTATCTATCAACAAGCACACATACTAGATTGTAGATCACATATACAGAAAATGACATTATTCCCTTGATTTAGGACTTGACATAAAATCAAGCCTTGAGATGAATAAATGATTTGAAAATATTTTACATGTTTTTGCACATACCATATCCAAGATATTTTACAATACAATGACATATACTTTTTTCTAAATTACTATGCAGGCATATGCAAAAATTATGCACTAACTAAACCAATAGCTTGTACTAATGATGGAAATAATTCATATAGCCTAATAAATATTGCTAATCTTGCCACAAGGAGATCACCTTGTATTTTTTTGAAATTGGCAATGAATTATACAATTTATCTATTGTACACTGTGAATAAATGAGAAAACACAGAGTATATGAAAAAAAATCCTAAAATAAAGTGTGTACAATATTATTGCCCTAGGTTTTAAATTGATGCTTAGTGCAGGTCTAACTATGTGTAATCCATGTGTATTCTCAAATATTTTCTTCTATCTTAGATGAATGAAATTTAAATGTCTTGTTCTCCTGTGTTACTAATAATGAGGGACATGTCATTTCTGAGGATGGTTGTGCTTGTAAATGTATTATTCATGTAATCTTCAAGTTTTTTTGTACTTAATATTTCAAAATCTACATATTTTTTCTGGATCTCTGTATTAACTTAGACATTGGGTATAATTTGGGGACACACCCACTTTCTACATTTCCATTTATAAAGCCTGAATTTACATTGAAATATTGCTGCTGACCTAAAGAAATATATAAGATATATTTTTGTCTCAAGAATTTTTATTGTATTTAATTGAGCTACTAAGTATGGTAAGTTTCTCACCAAGCAAATAAGATTTTCATCTATAACATTGAATTTCATCCATAAAGCTCTTATGTTGAGTGGAGTACTTTTTCTCAATAACAGAGCACTGCACACACAAATAAACACACAGAGAAACACATAGGCATGTATTCTTGATGTAGCATTACAAATTATAAATCAGTATTTAATGGTAAATGTTCTATTTCCATATATTTGAGATGAAGAATAAGAAAGGCCATATTGTTAAAATAAGGAACAACTAAAAAAATCAATGTAATATTCACATGCCATTAAGCACAAGGAGTATTTTCCTTTTCTTGTTGAAATTGTTGACATATGTGCATTAGGATTTTTCCAAAAGACTTACAAATAGTTAAGAATGCACCCTCACCCAATTATACTGAACTGCTTAAAAAATTTAAGTGTATATGACAAATGCAGAAATTATTTTTTATGAAAGACAAGGCACCAACTTGGCTAGAATTTTAAGGCCTAAATTAATTAAATATTTCAGAAAAAAATCCATCATTGAGCTGCAGAGTAAAGAGGCCCCAACTCCCTAAAATGTAAAAACTAAGTGTTGATACTTAAGCCTATGGAGAAAAGGGAAAAGGGCAAGAATTGGCCATTAGGAACCACGTGCTTTCTTTGTATCCAGCATAATTTTTGTTACTTTTTCTTCTTTCATTTCAATGACTCAAACACCCAAAACTATTAACCTTCAGCAATCTGTGTAACTGATTTTCCAACAGTAGAAATATTTCAGTAATTTAGTGAAGGAAAATTTTAATAGGGCCATCAAATTCATCTCTTAATAAACTTAATGTATGGGCAGGCCTTTATGCAGGTTGATAAATGTTACCCAAATCACCTTAGTGTATTTCTGGATTTTTTTTTTCATTAGAGAAGTTGTGGGTTTACAGAAACATCATGCATAAAATACAGTATTCTCATATACCACCCCACCACCAACACCTTGCATTGGTGTGGAGCATTTCTTATAAGTGAAGATAGCACATTCTTATAATTGCATTATTAACTAAAGTCCATGGTTTAACTTAGGGTTCACAGAGTATTGAGGTTCTATGCATTATTTTTTTTCATTATTTTTAAAGGAGTTTCAGATTACATACATGTTACATTGAAAATATATCCTCCTCCTCCCACAATTTCCCCCATTAACAACATCTTTCATTAGTGTGGTACATTTGTTACAATTGATGAACACATATTGAACCATTGCTACTAACCATCCTCTACAGTTTGTTTTACACTTTGAACCACAAAATTTTATAGGTTTTCACAAAATGTATAATGGTTGGTATCCATCATTGTGATATCATATAGAAAGATTCCAATGTCTCTAAAATACCCCATGTATTAGTCAGCCCAAGGAGTGCTGATGCAAAATACCAGAACTCTGTTGACTTTAATAAAGGGTCTTTATTTGGGGTAGAAGCTTATAGTTACCAAGCCCTAAAGAGTTCAACTCAAGGCACCATAAGAGGTACTTTATCACCCAAAGTCTGTTGCCACATGTTGACACAAGATGGCAGGCGATCTCTGCATAGGTTCAGCCGTCCTCCTTCTTCTTAAGGCTCCATGGTCCAAGCTTCTTCAGATCTCAGCTGTGGCTGGCATAAGGCCCGTCTCTCTCCCCAGAGTGGGCTCAGCTGCTCTGTTCTATCCACAAGGTCACCTGTAGACTATCAGGCTCATCTCTCTTCCCAGGTCTGTGTCTAAGGAGCATTCTCTCTTCCTGTGCATCTACTTCTGTGTTCTCCTTTTCCCCTGTGTTTACTTTCCTGTCTTTAATTGAGCATCCCTTTGATTGAGGATTTATATAGCCCACAAAGGGGGGTTCAGGGACTCAAACCAAGTTGCCTTAATGATGTGGTCAAATAAAAGCCCTAATCTTGATTTAATAAAATAAAAGTGAAACTTCTGAGTCTATGACAATCTAATATGCCCAGAGGAACAGACCAGTTTACAAACACCATCCAATATCTATTTTTGGAATTCAGAAACAAGTCCAAACTGCCACACCCCATGTTATACCTATTTTTCCCTCTCCTTCCCCTCAGAACCTCTGATGACCACTGTCTTTATATCAATATTACAATTTCTTACATTACTAGAATAATGAGTCTACTTTAGTCCATAGTTGCATTCCCCCCTTATGTTTGTTCATTCCTGAATCTTGAGGATTTGGGGATGGTGATTCCCACTCTACTTCCAATTGAGAGGGGGCTTAGATCCCATGGGGCAAATGGATGGAATTGACTTGCTTGCACTTGAAGTTTCTCTCTGCTTCTTGAGTCGGAAGTTATTCATCATCAGCCTTTTGTTATTTGTCCTGGGTGTGTCTGATGAATTGGAGAGTAGGTGTTGGCTGAAACTCTGCTGATAGTCAGCACACACCCGGCATATGAAGAGCTGGAAGATTTAAGTCTCTGAGATATATATTTAATGGGTGTATTGCTGATTATTTGTTTAAATACATGAATTAGAAAAAATGTGTTAGAAAATTATAAATGAGTCTAACTCTGGTACATTAGGGAATAAGGGTATTTATATGTTCCAAGGTAAGGCCCAATGATGGGGAACCAATTTCCTGGGGTTGTGTGCCTTGCCTATAGTGTCTAAGTGTCTATAGAGCCCTTGGGAGCACCCTATTTGAGGCACTGTTTACTGTGGCAGACAGTGAGATCCTCCTGAGACATGCATAAGCGTAATTCTGGAATGACCTCTTGACTCACTTTGAAATCTCTTAGCCAAAATATTCATTTGCATTTAATATTTCCCCATTTTGTTCTAGGTCTTTCTCCAAATGCATTGTTAGTTGGCACTTGGTAATAATCTCTCAGTGCCAGGTAGTCTCATCGCTTGGATTCATGTTCCATGTCGGGGGGGAGTCAGTGAATTTATATATGATGAGTTTGGCTTAGAGAGAGACCACATTTGAGCAACAAGGAAGCTTTCAGGAGATAACTCTTAGGCAATATACACTACTAGGTCAGGTTTCAGTTTCACAAGAATGAGGTTCATAAGTACAGTCATCAATATCAATGGCCTGATGCATTGGTCCACCCTCCTTTGCTAGGTGTTGCCCATGTACTCCAGAGAGTCTCACCACTCTATGAGAGTATGCAGAGTATGTAGCAGCACTTGCCAAGAAGGGAATTCAATATTCTTTTGGTTATTCTGTGGGGGTCTCCATCCAAAAAGGTAACACCTCATGACCACATGAACACACTCACACTCCATATGCATTTTTAAATGTTTTCTCTGTCACCATATATACATTCTAACATTTCCCTTTTTAATCACATTCAGACATATACTTTCATTGCTGTTAATCAGGTTTACAATGTTGTGCCACCATCACTACCATCTGGATGAGTTCTTAAGTTGTTTTCAGCATGTAAGCTTTCAGCTCTACCTTGATCACATGGAATGGGACAAAATAAAAAATTACTAACTCAAGGTAAATTTTTACCTGGTTCAGTTGCCTTTCTGGAAAAATAATGATGTTCCAGGGTTACCTCACTGTACCCTAGTATTCTCTGAGGTAGGGAGCAATATAATCATAGGGCTGCTGGAAAGAATCATTTAGTACAGAGAAGAATAGTTCTGTAATTGAAATAATCACTATCAATTTATCTACCTCATAAATTATTAACATAATTTTCTTAAAGTAAACACATGTCTGTATTTAAATTTTCTACCCAGATTTACTCTGCTCTTATTGATTGTTGCTGACAAATTTATTTCTTGACTAGTTTTAGTTCAAAAAACAGCATTGAGGTTGCAATGGTTTGAAGCAGGATGGGACCCAGAAAACCATGTTCTTAAAGCTAATCCATTCCTATGGTTGTAAACCTACTGTAGGTGGGGTGTTTTGGTTATTTTAGTTCAGTTGGGGCTGGGCCCAAGGTAGGTCTTAATCCTGTTACAGGATTCCTTTATAAATGGGATGAATACAGAGAGAGAAAGCCACAGAAACAGAGAGA
This sequence comes from Cabassous unicinctus, assembly GCA_029593785.1. NCBI lineage: Eukaryota > Metazoa > Chordata > Mammalia > Cingulata > Chlamyphoridae > Cabassous > Cabassous unicinctus. Next base: position 6,587 of record JAQZBX010060263.1, on the reverse strand, counting down.
AAGCCACTGAAGCCTGAAAATAAAAGCAAAGAAATCTGAAAGAGAAGAGAGAAAATAGCAGATGCTGCCACGTGCTTTCCATGTGACAGAGGAGTCTGGGATCACTGGTAGAAAGCACCACCTGATGATGCCTTGATTTGAACATTTTTGTGGCCTCAAAACTGTAAGCTTGTAAGTTAATAAATCCTTATTGTAAAATCCAACCCATTTCCGGTATATTGCATTCTGGCATCCAAGCAAAATGAAACAGATGTGAAAAGAGAAAGATTGTTATAAAGATTGTCCACTACAAAACAGTAGTATGATAGCTCCTGAAATTGTTGTTTTCTGCTTTTACATTGTTTTATTCTTGCTGCCATTTGTAATTATTATCTTAATATGATTTCTCTAAGCAGGATTCTAGGTCTAGTGATCATTTTAATATGACAATTCTAATCTATTATTCCCCTTTGTTCCCATCTCTCTTTTCTTCTTACAAACAATGTACAAATTACCTATGAATTATTGCTATGATATAATCCTTCATGTTGAAAATATAACAAAGAATTATCTGATTTGAAGTCATATTTAAATGGGTTATGATGAAATTACACAGAAAAGAATTTAGTTAAGATATATACATAGGAGAAAATAAAATACAAATATTATATGGAGCTAAAAATTTCAAATTATATAGGAAGGACTAAACCTTGGTTTATGGTAATTACATTTTCATTCCAAAAAAGTATACTATAAAATGTAGCAGGAGATTTCAAAACCATCCTGAATTATCTTACATAGTTTATATACCCATTGTTTTGAAGGTATGGGAACATGATTGCTTTTCAAAGAAACATAACTGCCATGGGTATCTTTTAAGTTCTATTTTAGCTTAATGTTTTCAACCTATACATCAGAGAATTTAGTATAATTATGAATCTAACCTTGATGAGCCATGATTGCCTGGGTTTCTCCTTAGTCTTCAAACAAATCTTAAGCATTGTGAAAGTTATGGAAACATGTTAAAGAAAAGATTGTGGATGACAGCATTAAGGTGTGCGTGTTTGTGTGTGTGTGTAAGCATGCATGTAGGAAGGTTGTGTGGAAAAATTAAGAAGAGTTCTACAAAAAAACAGGAGAGGCACATCAATCTAAATCTCTTGACTACTTCCAAGAACTGATAGAAGCTAAGGAATATCCTTCTCACCTTTTTTTCTAGATAAGCTTTTAAGACCTGAAAAATTGTAATGATTATTTTCAATTTATCTAATAGATAGAACAAATTTTCATATTTTAAATTACTTGTATAAATAACAAGAAAATTCTGATGCCTAAAATTACCATCCCAAGTTCAATAAGAGTGGCTAAATGTCATGGCAAGGTCCTCAAATCTCTGTAACAAAGAAGTAGGTGTGACTTAATTCTTGAAATATGTGCTAATCGTAGGTTTGCTTAATTGAGTCTATTCCACATACATTATCTTAGGTCTTTCACTGTTTTAGAACTTGCAAGACTAATTTCCAAATTTAACCACCACTGAGTGAGGGAAAAGTGTTTCCAACAACTCTATGTTTGCTTTTAATTATTTATTTATGGAATTATTCTTTTTCCAGAAAATAAGCAGGAAGGACAAACTATCAACTTACCTCTTAGGAATTTTTATCTCTTGGGCCATAAGGATAGGTCAAATCTATGTCTCATTAGGTAAGCATTTCTAGGAAGAGGAAATTGGAGATTATACCATGATTGGGGGAAGGGGTTAGGCAACCTATTATGGTTCCAATAGTAACCAACTTGAAAAACTCAGATTAGGCAGGTGGACAATGAAGAAGACTGACAGCAGTGAAAAATCCAGCCATGTAGGAAGTTTATTTCACAAAGACCAGTCCTTGACTAGTGAAGGAGGATGGACCATTGAAGGGCCCTTGATATTGATTACTGTTATTAGAAAATTTAATTTTGAAATGGAAATTTAGTCTAGTATTATATGGTGCCTAAGAGTTACCTCCTGAGAGCTTTCTTGTTACTCAAATGTGGCCTCTATCTAAGCTGAACTCAGCATATAAATTCATTACCTTCCCCTCAGCATGGGACAAGACTCCCGGGGATGAGCCTCCCTGGCATCTAGGGATTACTACCGAGCACTAATTAGCAATGAAACTGGAAAAAGACCTTGACCAAAGGGGGGAAAGGGTAAAGACAAATGAGTTTATGCTGCTAAGAGACTTCAAAGTGAGTCAGGAGGTCATTCCAGAGGTTGCACTTATGCATGTCTCAGCAGGTTCTCATTGACTGCCAAAGTAAATATTGCCTCAAATAGTGGGGTTCCTGAGGGATCTGGAGACATCCAGACACTATTGGCAGGACAGACAGCTCAGGAGTTTGGTGCCCTTCCAGTGGGCCCTAAACTGGGAATTTATGCTCCTCAGTGTGACAGAGCTGGACTCCATTGTGGTTTCCCTACACATGGCTCTTCCACCCCTTCTATTTGAACCTATAGTTAGTACTAGATTTGAGAGGCGTATGTCCAAGAGACTTAAATCTTTGGCACATAAAAAAATCTTTTATGTGCTAGTTGAGCCCTGAATCTCAACAGAGTTGCAACACCTACTATCCAGTTCATTGGACTCACCAAGGACAACTAGCAAGGAGATGGTGATGGACAATACCATCCCAAGGAACAGAGAGAGTCTACAACTGCAAGCAAGATAGACCCGTCCATCTGACCAATGGGATCTAAGCCCCATCTTAATTAGAAGTGGAGAGTGCGTCACCATCCCAGAATCCTCAAGTTTGGGGAATGAACAATGGGCTAGTATAGACTTACTGGTATTCTACTATAGATTTATTGTGATTCTAGCAATGGAAGAATGTTTATCATTGATGTGGAGGTAGTGGCCACTGGAGGTTCTGAGGGGAAGAAGAGGGAAAGACAGGTGTAATATGGGGGCATTTTCGGGACTTGGGAAATTGTCCTGAATGATATTGCAATGACTTATACAAGGCATTATATATTTTGTCATAATTTACAAAATTGTGCAGGAAAGAATGTAAACTACAATGTAAATCATAATCCTTGCTTAGTGGCAATGCTCCAAAATGTGTTCATCAGTTGTAACAAATGTACCACACTAATGAAGGATGTTGTGGGAACGTGTCAAGGGGGTAAGGAGCAGGGCATATGGGAGTACTCTATATTTTTTATGTAACATTATGAAATCTAACTATCTTTAAAAAATAAAAATAAAAAAGTATGTACCAAAAAAAAGACCAGTCCTTGGCAGTAGGCAGCATTCCCATAAGTAGGCAAATCATGATATCAGTGAATACTAGATTAGGTATCCCTCTTCCAATCTGGCATATACTTGTATTAAATGTTTTTATTCAGCAGTATAGTTTTTATTCTTTAGTCACAATCATAGTAGCTGACACTGGCAGTGAAATTCACCTTACTTTCCCTAGTGCCTCAAGCTGTTCTGTAATTTAAGGTGGAAATTTCCACAGTGTTGAAAAGTGTTCAGTTTTCAACTGTTGAGTTTCAAGTAAGTGGGAATATTGATGAGGTTACTTCAGTTAATGAAGGCTTGATCTGGACGTTTTTCTTGACCTCAAACTCTAAGCTAATAAATTCCTATTTTATAAGCCAACATATTTCATATTATCTGCTTTAAGCAGTCTGAAAAATAGATTTTGGTACCAGGAGAGTGCTGTGCTACTATTGCAATTACCAAAATGTGGAAACAGCTTTGAAATTGGGTAGTGGGTAGAGACTGGAAGAATTGTATGGTGCTTGATAGAAAAGCCCTAGAATGCTTTGAAATATATCATAGAAATATAGGTGTTAAACTTACTTCTGTTGAGGCTTTAGAAGAAAATGATGAATGTGTTGGAAACATAAGAAAGTTAATCCTTCTTTTAAAGTGGCAGAGAACTTGGCAAAATTGAGTTCTGAAGTCAGATGGAAGTCAAAAGTTTATTGCTGAGGAGATTTTCAAGCTCAAGTTGAAAAGTTCAGCCTGGTTTCTTGCAGTATAGAGTAAAATGTGAGAGGAAAGGGATAAGCTGAGAAGTGAACTCCTAGCCACAAAAGAACCAGAAACTGATGGTGTGGAAAATTCAGAGCTTCTGGAAAGGGAGTTCTCAGAGAATTGTGCTCAATGTGAGGGATTAATTGAACATGGAACCAGTTAGCCATTACAGTGCAAGTCAGGATTGAAGGTGCAGTTTATCCAGGAAGGATTGTGGAAAGTTCTATGGTCTGATATTATGGCCCCTGTGTACTACATGCAAAACAAGTTTCTTGCAAGATCTCTATGAACCGCTGCCAGCCTGGACTAAAAGAGAAAGGAAAGGTACAGATTGAAGGAAAAATTATTTCAAGTATAGGAACATGGAAGATGAAGTCTGAATCAAAACCATCTTCTCGGGCCAAGAGCATGCACCCACCCATGTGTGTTGGAAGGGGGAATTCATAAGGAATAGGTTCCACCTTCTTTCCAATCGGTTCTCAAAAAGTGCTTCTCTGGATAGAACAGGCAGGCACTTGCTTCAGTTGAACCCAGGTACCATTCTCTTTGACAACTTCTCTTTCTGATCAATTTTCTTTGTGCATTTTGGAAGCTATATTGGCTCTTGGAATTCCTAATATTTTCAATACATACATTAATTATGGCAGAATCTTTTCCTTAACTTGTTTGTTTACAACAATGCCAACAGTATGCTGTAGGTAACATTATAGGCACTTCCAGTTCTGCCATGGTTATATTTGTGGGACATTCATTTTTTAATAGTGTACAACCTGTTGTAGTCTACAATGTCACTTTTCTTGTATATTCACATGTTTGTGGCCAAAGAAACAAGACCATGTTGTTAGAGAACATCGTTCTATTTGTGTCATTTTTCGTCAAATTACAGCAACGCAGTTCCAGCTAAAAGGTGATTAATGCTTTTTATTTATTTATTTATTTTAATAGTAATTTTTTAAAAGATGCTTAGATCAAATAAATGTTACACAAAAACTATAGGGATTCCCATATGCCCCACTCCCCACACTTCCCACACCCTCCCACATAAGCATCCTTTGTTAGTGTGGCACATTCATTGCAATTGAAAAACGCATCCTGGGGATTTGCCATTAAGCATGGACCATAGTGCATATTGTAGTCTACACTCTTCCCCACACAGTTCTACATGTTATGTAATGATATAAAATGGCCTCTATCTGTCTTCAGTGTCATTCAGGAAAATTCCCAAGTTCTGAAAAAGCCCCTGAATTACAACTGTTTTTCCCTCTCCCTGCCCCCAGAGCATCCAGTGGCCACTGGCTCCACATCAGTGTTGTAATTTCTTCCATTGCTAGAATTACACTATGTCTACAGTAGAATACCAGTAAGTCCACTCTAGTCCATAGTTCTTTCCCCAATCCTAAGGATTCTGGGATGGTGATGTCCACTCCAACTCTAATTGAGAGGTGGCTTATATCCCATGGGGAAGATGGATAGGACTGTCTTGCTTGCAGTTGCAGACTCTCTCTGTTCCTTGGGATGTTTGTTGTCCATCATCATCTCCTTGTTAGTTGTCCTGGGTGAGTCCAATGAGCTGTAGAGTAGGTGTTGCAACTCTTCTGAAGTTCTGGGCCCAGTTGGCACATGGACAGCCCAAAGACTTGAGTCTCTTAGACGTACACCTACAAACTCCAGCACCAAGTATAAGTTTGAATAGAAGGGACAGATGAGTCATATGTAGGGGAGACATAATTGAGTCCAACTCCGTCACTCTCAGGAGCACAAACTCCAAAGTAAGGCCCACTGGAAAGGCACCGAACTCCTGAGCTATGCGCCCTGGCCATTGGACCTGGGTGTCTCCAGAGCCCTCAGGGGTCCCACTATTTGGGGTACTATCCACTTTGGCTGTCTATGAGATCCTCCCGACTCACTTTGAAGTCTCTTAGCCATATAAACTCATTTTTCTTTATATTTTCCCCCCTTTTATTCGAGGTCTTTTTCCAGTTGCATTGCTGATTGGTGCTTGGTAGTAATCCCTTGGTGCCAGGGAGGCTCATCCTCGGGAGTCATGTCGCATGCTAGGGGGAAGGTAATGCATTTGTATGCTGAGTTTGGCATAGAGAGAGGCCACATTTGAGCAACAAGGAGATTCTCAGGAGGCAACTCTTAGGCACCAGAAGAATTGAAAGCAAAGACACGAACAGATATAGTCACACCAATGTTCACAGTGGTTTTATTCACTATTGCCAAAAGTTGGAGTCAACTCAAATGCCTATCAACAGATGAATGGGTAAACAAAATATGGTACATACATACAATTTAATATTACTCAGCTGCAAGAAGGAATACAGTGCTAACACATGGGATAACATGGATGAACCTTTAGGACCTTATGTTGAGTGAAGCAAGTCAAGCATTGAAGGATGAACCGTGCATGACCTCACTGGTATGAATTAAAGAAACTGAGCAGACTCAGAGAGCTATTGTCTGGAAGATAGGTTTACAGGAAATAGGGAGAAGAAGGTTGTGAGTAAACACCCATACGAATGTAATCTATGGTAAGGTGAAAGTGTGTAATTGCATATTGAAGTGATATGACAGGAA
>JAQZBX010060262.1:0-17343 GCA_029593785.1 Cabassous unicinctus | reverse complement strand
TATACCAGAAAGAGTTACACTGGGCCAAAGAATGCCTTTCTAGATACCATAAGAATGGCAGTCTCATTAATAATTTGGAAAACTTCCAAGTGGGCCTTGCTAAGTGCTGTTGGACAAACAATATGAGCACATTTCCCAGCCTAACTCAAATCTACCTGGTCAGCAATGGAGCAGCTCACTCTGGCATGTAACAGAGCTAAAAGCAGCTACCAAAGGCAGTGCAGCTGTCAATCTTCCCTCAGCTGAAACCAAGCTTATTATTCCTTCACTGGGTATACAAAAAATAAGGACAGGAATTAAAGGGCTTATCCCAAAAAATAATGTAGGTTTCGTTATTGGCCATAGCAGTCTTATGAGCAAAAGTGTTTTAGTGCAAACCGGGATCATTGACTCTGACTTTGATGGAGAAATTTGTGTATTAATACAAACTTTAACTCCCTATCAAATTGATCAGGAGATTGTATAGCTCAACGTCTTTTATTACCATATCATAAACCTCAATCTTGGCCTATAAAATGTACAGGAGGATTTGGTTCCACTGGGTGTAAAGTTTATTGGCAAACAACAATTGGAGATGAAAGGCCTGAAATTGCCATCAAAATAAATGGAAAGATATTTTTAGGATTAGTGGATACTGGGTTTGATGTCTCTAAAATTACTAAGTGATATTCGCCACAAGCTTGGACTTTACAAAAGGTGCCTACAGTTTTCACCAGCATTGGCACAATGACAGATGTTTATCAAAGTACTCAGATATTTAAGGTAGAAGGTCCAGAGGGACAAGAGGTTGCTCTGCAACCTTATGTTGCAGATGTAGGACTTAATTTATGGGGAAGAGACTTATTATACCAATGGGGAGTGTATTTGAATATTCCTCACATTTCTAATACAACTAAGCATCTTATTACTCATATGCAATATGCTCCCCCTTCATGACCTGAGACACAACTGATTGGAGAATATCATTGGCCTAAGATATTCAAATTTAGAGTAGGGGCTACTGTTGCAAAGGGCTTTGCATTACCTTTAAAATGGCTAACAACCAAACCTATCTGGGTTGAACAGTGGCCCCCTCCAAAAGAAAATTTAGAAGCCCTGAAAGGATTAGTACATGAGCAGTTAATGACAGGGCATATTAAACCCTCTACTAGTCCATGGAATTCTCCAGTTTTTGTAATTAAAAAGAAATCTGGCAACTGGCACATGTTGACTGATTTACATGAAATTAACAAAGCTATTCAACCTATGGGATCTTTACAGGCTGGTTTGCCATCCCCAACTATGATTCCACAAAATTGGCATATAGTTATTATTGATCTGAAAGATTGTTTCTTTATTATTCCTGTCAATCCAAATGATAGAGACAAATTTGCATTTACTATTCCTTCTATTAATCACTCAGCTCCTACTGAACAATATCGTTGGAAAGTTCTACCTCAGGGAATGATGAACAGTCCTACATTATGTCAATCCTTTGTTCACATTCCATTACAAATTTTACAAAAACAATTTCCCAACGCTATGATAGTTCATTATATGGATGATATTTTTTTTTGCCACCAAGCAAACTTCTGAGCTTAAACAGCTATTTCAGCTGGCTAAAGAAATTCTTCCTCCATATGGGTTACAAATAGCAGAAGAAAAAATTCAAAAGCTGGCTCCTTTTCAATATTTGGGCCATACTATTAATGGAAGTATTATAACTCCACAAAAGGTCCACTTTCAAACTAATCATTTATGTACTTTAAATGATTTTCAAAAATTACTGGGTGATATTAATTGCATATGGCCTACTTTAGGAATTCCAACTTATGCTTTAACTAATCTTTTCAATACTCTTAACAGGAGACTCTGACTTAAATAGCCCTCACATTTTGAGCCCAGAAGTAAAAAAGGAGTTAAAATGGTTGGGAAAAAGAGTACAAAATAGCGAACTAATAAGGATAAATATGAATCTTCCAGTTTCACTTTTAATATTTCCATCTTGCCATTCCCCTACTGAGATACTTTGGCAAGAGGAGGGCATAATAGAAAGGATATTCTTACCCAACAAAGATACAAAAATACTTCATACTTATCCTGAAAAAATTACAGCAATAATATCAAAAGGCCGTATTTGCCTGAGACAGCTTATGGCTAGAAATCCTGATAAAATCATACTGGACCTTACAAAGCAGGAGCTTTCTCAGCTCTGGCTGTTCAGTAACTCTTGGCAAGTAGCCTTAGCAGATTTTATAGGAACATTTGATAATCATTTCCCAAATTCAAAATTTTTACACTTTTTAAAACTTACTTCATTGTTTCTTCCTAAGGTTGTCAAACAACAACCACTCTCTGCTGCACTTACTTATTACACTGATGGCAGCAGTAATGGAAATGCAGGCTATTTAGGCCCAACTACAAAATCTTGGAAAACACCTTATTTGTCTGCCCAAAAGGTGGAACTAATGGCTGTTGTTCAATTGCTAACTGATGTTTCTGAGCCTTTAAATATTGTGTCTGATTCTGCTTATGTCTGTCACATTGTTTGTCATATAGAAACAGCTCAAATAACTCCAATTTCTGAATTAGAAGTTCTTTTCCTACAATTTCAAAAGACTGTTCATGAACAATCTAATCCAATTTACATTACTCAACTTCCCAGCCCTTTGGCTTCACAAAATGATTTGGTAGATAAGCTTATTGCTCATAATGAAACTGCTGTTGATTATCATAAACTTACACATACTAATGCTTCTGGCTTATGTCATAAATATCACCACTTAACAGTAAAATAAAGTAAAAAGATTGTTAGACAATGTCCTACTTGTGGGCCCATAAATGCCCCCACTTTCTCTCCAGGAGTAAATCCCCGTGGAGAACATCCTAAAGAAATTTGGCAAATGGATGTTATACATGTGCCCTCATTTGGCCACCTTCAGTATATACATGTAACAGTGGACACATTTTCTAATTTTATTTGGGCAACTGCTCATACTGGTGAAAAGGTCTCATATGTATGTTCTCACTTATTACATTGTTTTGCTGTAATGGGACTGCTGGCATAGCTAAAAACTGATAATGGGCCTGCCTATCTTAGTCAATCTTTCAAAAAATTTTGCAGGGACTGGAACATTAAACATGTTAAAGGAATTCCATATAACCCCCAAGGACAAGCAATAGTAGAAAAAAGCAATCACTTACTAAAATTAATGGTGCAAAAACAAAAATGGGGAGATGGAGGAGAATCTGCTAAAGACAAACTATCTAAAGCATGGCTTACCTTAAATTTTCTTAATAGACAACAAATTCCTAATACCACCACAGCAGAAAGACAATGGGAGGTTAATAAAAAGAATGCAAATGAAAAATGCAGACAACCAATATATTGGAAAAATGAAACAACCAATAAATGGGAAAAAGGAGAGGTAAAAAATTGGGGCCGAGGTTTTGCTCTTATCATTAAAGAAATAGGAGAACAGCAGTGGATCTCCTCCAGAAGAATCAAGCCTAGAGTTGAAGATGCTGCTGAAACCTAAACTATGGACATGGTGGTTTCACATTGGATTAATTATAGGTAAAGTATTAGGTCAAGGTAAGATACCATATCATAATTACACTTATTGGGCATACATTACCAACACACCTCTTTTAGAGCTGTTAACTGGGACCAATGAGTCTTACCCAATTTATCTTAATCAGTCTCACCATTTTCCAGGACCTATAAACTTACAGCTATCTTTAAAGCCAAAAGAAGAAGGAAAATTTATAGAAAATTTAACTTTACCTTTTATAGACCACCCTCTTTTTATTGGGCCTGGTTCCGAATGCATGCAACATCAAAATCACAGTGTAGTTTTAACAGAGAAAAATCAAACTCAAATTTATATTCTTATTTTCCCTTCTTTACCATATAAATCAGAGAATATGGTAAATCTTACATGTCCCTCTCAAAACAGATTACTAAATGACAAATGGCATGTATGTCATGGTTTTACAGAGGTTGTGTTGTTTAATGATTCCTATGGAATTGTAAATGCTCGGGCCCTTATGGGAATGCTGAAGCCTGTTAAAAAGACAACCATATCTTTTTCATTAACAATTCAACCATAACCACTAATGACAGTAATCCTTATTTCTGGAATTTTGGTAATATGGCATTTACTAACAGCTCAATAAATTGGATAAATCAAGGAAGATTTATCTCACAGCCATGGGACACTAAACTTAACAAAACTCAAAATTATTTGTGGAAATTATTTTGGGGAACTGGCCCAATTTTCAAATGACAAGACAATGCAACTAATATTACTCAATTTCTTACAGTATGTGTTTGAGATCCTATAGTTTTTATCATTGGAAAAGTAACTTTTGGTGAAAGGTACATTAGTTGCTCCAATTGCTCTTTATTTATATGTCTTAAGAATTCATATTTGCAGGAAAATCAAACTCTTTTTATACCAAGAAGAAGAAAAGGACTACGGTTACTGGTTCGGATGACCAGACATTGGCAGCAGTCTCCAGAATCCCAGTTGCTGTGGTACTTCCAAGTCCATTATTTTAAAAAAACTAAAAGATTAATTGGACTTTTAATAGCAGGAATTTTGGGACTGATTGGCATCATAACTGCTGCAGCCATCACTGGCACAGCCCTGCATCAAGGAATTCAGACTCAGCAATATGTTAAGGACTGGCATAAAAATGCAAGTGAGATGTGGCATAGCCAGTCTCACTTTGATATGGAACTGAATAATTGCATGAGTGATCTTGAAACAACTGTTATACATTTGGGTAATCAAATCTAAAAAATTTAAACTTGTTAAGAGCTCTTAAATGTGATTGGAATGAAAGTTCTTTTTTTATTACTCCTTTGCCTTATAATAATAGTAGCATGATTGGGAAGAAGTAAAAAATCATTTGATTGGATATAAGCAAGATATTTCTTTGGATATTTTAGAATTGCAAAAGAAAGCATTGAGCATGTCTCAAAATGAATTGAAAGAAACCCCTGGTGCAGAATTTTGGAATGAATTGTCCAAAAAGTTAAATACTGTCAATCTGTTTCACTGGTGAAAAAAAAAACAGTTCAAATATCATTTTGGATTGGATTAGGAATTATTGTTTTATGCATTTTAATTGTATTTTCAAGGGTAGAGTAATACCATATATTCATTAAAAAAATGAAAAATTAAATCAGATAAATGCATTTATGTTAAGAAAGTTAGCCATGAAAAACTAATTTTACATTATTTGTGGTAGAAAGTAGTATACTAATAACCTCATGATTTTACTACTAATTTTCTACATAAAAGCATACATATAAGGAACTTGAAGAAGTATAAAATATAAATGAAATTGCCTTCCATGTAAGAGCTCAAAATCTTGACTGGTAACCAATGATGGGTAAGATTCTCAGAGGAGGCTGACCTAAGACAGGCACAGTCACAAGAGCCTATGGAAGAAGACAAGTGTGACAAGAGGTCACCTTGTATCATCTTATATAATGGTTCCTATGATCTTCACTTAAAAAAATTAATTAATAAAAAGTGGGTAATGAAGGAGTTCAACTAAAGGCCATAACTCATGACAGAAAGCAGGCTGCCTTGGTATGTATGGGACAAGCGTCCCTAGTCTCGAGACACTACGATAAGAGCTGGTACGAGCCTGGTGGAGAAGCATTCTGTGCTTCAAGGAGTGTATCTGGTATATGTCAGTTAATGAATTAACAAGGTCTGTTACATGCAGGAATGTAAAGAGAACTGAACCATTAACCCTAAAGATTTGCTGACTTTAGGAACATGTAACCCATCATATATCTATTACCTATGCACATGCGCACATGTATTTTCTTTGTTCTAAAGCTAAATAAAAGCCACAATGTTTTTATGCATCAGCACTCTCCTCCCCTTGGATGGAGGGTCCCCTGACCCCAGCTATTTCTTGTTTCTTTCTCATCTGTAGCACCATTTTCATGGACCTAGTTCCAGGACATCAACATAAGAGAATATGATTTTCAAAACTTTCCTCATATGTCTACAGGAGGTTTATAAAGTACTAGTGATTTCCTATGTTTTATCCAGATGATGGGTGTGAGGGAGTCATTATATTATTATTCTTTAAACAATTCATAAGCATTTTCTACCTGATTCATAAATGTATTGACACAGAGGTTTATTTCACATATATGAACATGAATATAACATATGCACAAATATAATATTATATATAAATATACAATGCATAAAATGTATCTCCAAGTATTCTGGTGTTCCTTTCAGTCATATAATAGGATAATTTTTAAATGAAACATTTTGCATATTTGTTAGATTTTTTCATTATAATTTTATTAGTATGAAAGACTTTCAAAAATCTTTTCACATTTTTTGTTTTTATGACTAATTACTAAAAAAAAAAAAAAAGAAACTTTAAGATACTGTCAGTAGAAAACAGGAAATATGAAAAAATAGCCTTCATTTGAAATTGATTCACTTATGCACATAACAATTTTCAAGTTGCTTTTAATACTGTTTATGTCTGTTTTGGGGAATGTATTTAGGTATTCCTTTGTGGCCTAATGTGATCAATTTTCATGAATCTTCCTTGTGCATTTCCACGTGCATTTGAAAAAAAGACTTACTCTGTTTTTAAGATTAGTGTTAAATATATTTCCAGGATATTTTCCTTACTGAATATATACAGTTTTCTAGAGCTGTACTTTTTTTGTTTACCTTAAAAGGTTATTTTGATGTGTTTCTATTTCTCTTAGTGTTTCCTTTAGTTCTTACTTTATGAAAATTATTGATGTGCATAAATACTAGCAACTGGTATGCTTTAATTTTAAACTGCAGTATTTACCTTATTAGGTGCTTTCCTTAATGTCTTTTAATGATTTTTGGTCTGAATGCTTCTTAGTCAAATATTGAGATCATAACCTCTGCTCTATTTCATTTGTACTTCCCTGGCACATTTTTGACATTAAAAAGTCTTTGTGAATCTCTTTTATTAGGTATATCTCTTGCCTACAACATTGTGTTGGATTTTACTTTCCTAACTGTATTAGTCAGCCAAGGGGTGCTGAAGCAAAGTACCAGAAATCTTTTGGCTTTTGTAAAGGGTATTTATTTGGGGTAAAACTTACATTCACAAGGCCCCAAAGAGTCCAACTCAAGGTACCATAAGAGGTATTTTCTCATAAGAGTATGTTCCCAATCTCTGCAAGGGTTTTCCTTCTTCTTTCCTCTTAAGGCTCTGTTGACCCAGCTCCTTCTGATCTCAGCTAGCAGGCTGGCATAAGGCTCAGTGTTCTGTTCTCTTCAGCTGCAAACTATCATGCAAATGGCTCACCTCTCTTCCAGGGGCCACAGGATATTCTTCTGTGTCTATGGAGCTCCCTTCCTCTGTGTATCTTCTCCTGTGTATCCCTTTCCCTGCCTTCTTGATTGAGTGTCCATTTATATAGCCCACAAAGGAGGCAGGGACTCAAACTGAGTCACCCTAATGATGTGTTTGAATCAAAGCCCTAATCTTTTTCTAAATATTTTTTTATTTTCTTTTTTTTAAAAGTATTTAGATTACATAAATGTTACATAAAAATATAGGGGATTCCCATATGATCTACTTCCTATACCTCCCATATTTTCCCACATTAAAGCCCTAATCTTAACATAATTTAATCAAAGGCATCTCAGCTGAATCTAATACAATCAATGGGTATCATGCCCAGAACAGGCCAATTTACAAACATAATCAATATCTCTCTTTGAAATTCATAAATAATCTCAAACTGCCACACTAGCCAATAAGAAAATCTTTTTGTCTTAATAGATGAGGTAATAGCTATTGATATAATCTATAAGTTTGTCCTTAGTTTTATCATATTGTTTTATATATAAACTACAGATACACACATATATAGTCCTTTACTATATGGTCTCAGGATATAACTACCTTTTTGTGGTGTAACTTTTAGCATTTAGGAAAGTTTGTGTTTTGTTCTAATAGTTAGCTCTCTATAATATAATCAGTCCTTTAATTTTTAAGATATTCTTACTGGTATTGAAATTGTTCTTCTTCCTTATCCCCTCTGTCTCCTACAATCTCCAATTTGAAGTTTATTTTATTTTTCATATACTCTCTCATTTCTTCCCCCATTTTTGACAGTAGATTAAAAGCATTAAACCATTACAATCTATTTATTTTATTTCCTTCAGCTCATCATGCATTCTTAGTCCTACAGCTAAATTATTAAACAAGAAAGCCTAGGTCTTGTGCTCTGACATGGACTTCTGTGGTTTAGAGACAGGACTATCTAGTAATTGGCTTCTAGAGATTGGAGGGTTCTCCAAAATAGAAACAGTGTTAGGAACTTTACTGGAGTAAAGGATAAATGTTTAGGCTAGTTGTGAATATTTATCACCGCTGATTAGTACACACAAAAGTTGTTAAAATGGGAAATTTTTGTCCACTTATATGTTACCAGAAAAAAAAAATGCATGCAAAACTATAGAAGTGTATGATACAAAGAGTGAACCCTAATGTAAAGTATGGACTATGGTTAATAATATAATTTCAGTGACATTTTATCAATTGTATCAAAAATGCTATACTAATGTAGAATATTAACAGTAGCAAAATCTGTGCATGTGTGAGGGATATACACAGGAGCTCTGTACTTTTGGTGTGATATTTCTGTAAACCTATAACTGCTCTAATAAAATTGGAAAAATGTTTATGCTAAGCAATAAGTAATTGAATTATAGGCTCAGCTTAGGTTGTGACTAATTAATTTGTTCTAAAATTTAAAATAAAGTTTCTCCAATGAAACATAAACTTTATATAAATTCAATTCTCCCATTTTCAAAAGAGAAAAATTAGTTTTTTCCCACAATGTGTGTGTGTGAGCATGAAGGCAAGTGAAGAGAAGGAAATTAAATCACTGTGTATGAAGGGCTTCCTACCTGTTTTACATATTTTTTTTCTCATTTAATCTTCACATCTTTGCAATAGCTATTGTTTCTGTCTCAGATGAGAAAACAAAGGCTCAGAGGAGGAAAGTAATTTACTCAAGGAGACACAGCTTAATTTGTGAGTTAAGTTAGATTGAAGATAGCTAAGGAGATGAAAAAAATTATGTCATATCGGAAATCTGTGACATTTTTGCCTCGATGCAAAAAGGAATCAGATTGACAATACTTTAATTCTCAAAGAAAAGCTAAAAAGGCATTTCCAATAAATAGATTTTGGACCACTTTCCCCATGTCTTATTCACTTAAATGATAATATGGTGGAGCCTAATCTGACCCATCCATACATTTGTTTATTTTACCTTTAACAGGTCACTTTAATTACCTATTTCATGCTGTATGGTTATACATATTGAGGTCCATAGAGTTTAGATTGCTTTTTTCTCATTTTAAAACTCTGCTTGTCCATGTAAAAAGATAGCATTTTCTCTTAAGTTCAGACAACTTGTCCCATAGATTAGAATTTGTTATTAGGCTTGAGAAGGATTAAGGTAGGAGTTGCCTTTGATTTTTGAGAATTTGATAGCTCAATATATGTGATAACACATCTACATGTCTTTCAATCCCAATAGTTTTAGTAATGAAGAAGTCACTAGGTGAATCACTGAGATATTTATATCAGGGAACTGATAAGGCTTCCAAGTAACCCTGTGGGAAAAAATTATTTCATAGGGCATCTACAGTCCCCCACATTGAACACTTAGTGCATTATTGCCACTTTGAGATTTTATTTAGATTTTACATCTAACCTATGATGTATATCTAAATACAATTGAAATAAATTGATATCACAAATTTATGCCCATATTTAAGTCCCATACTAACAGGGAATGATTTAGAAGGAATGTTTTTAATTTTTCTTTATATTTCCAGTCTGTCATAATTTTGACATTTACAATATTTGGCTTTAAAGGAATTTAATGGAAATTTAATGTCTGAGTATTCTGATGCATGCACATTGTTCTGTGTTGTTTCTAAGCTATGTCAATTAGTCAAATGCATTTAAGAGTCTTTCTTTGCCAAAAAAGAAAAGAAAAAGGTAGACATGTTTGAAAAATGTCAGTCCACAAGTTTGTTTATTTAAAAAAACATAAATGGGTTTTATATGGATTTTTAGCTTCAGTGTATTGAAAGGCAATTGACTTAATTAGTTTTCTTTCTTGGACTGTTTTTAATTCTTAGCTACTTATTGGCTAGTGACTGATGCTAATGAAAGGGGGATTAAGTAATATGTTGATTTCTTTATGATATTTCTTTGCTAAAGCAAAGCAATAGTTCCCAAATATTGACCATATATAAGTCAAACACAAGAGGTGGAGTTTCACAGTGCCTCCCACAAGTAGACATTCAATTCATATTTATTTAATGATTGGTTAATCTGGTCTCCATATTTCAAGCCACATTTATTCCCTGAGGCTATTTGCTTACATTCATTTTCTATTTATATCCATGCTGGTTTTCAACCAACATGGCTTTGCCATATTCTTCTTTTTTACCCGGATATTGTCTGCCAAATTTGGACCTTAGAGAATCCTTGAGTTCAAACCGCACTCCATCTACTTAATGTATGTGTGGATTCCATGCTTTTAATTCCTTAACTGTTTTCATTAGCACTGTGGTTTCCATTCAGGAATGAATAAAATCCCCTTCAGCCTATTAAAAAAGCTGACATAGAATATCTTCAAATAATTTTTTATTCACATCATGAGTGTTGATACAGATCCTAAATATCTAAAATTGAAGACAAATAGAAAGTGTATTTCATTGCCTTAGTCACTCTAATATTCTCCATCACTTCCAGTTCCTCCTCATCTTCGCAGCTTTGTGCTCAACTCTCATCAGCTTCTTCAGTGCATTCTTCATGTCCTTGTTCCTTAAGGTGTAGATTAGGGGGTTGAGACTTGGAGTGATGATGCTGTACAAGAGGGTAAGGAACTTGCCCTGGTCCTGGGAGGCACTGTTACCTGGCCGCAGGTACATGTAGATAATAGTTCCATAGAAGATGGACACCACAGTGAGGTGAGACCCACAGGTATTAATTGCTTTTCATTGGCCCATTTTTTACTTCATTCACAGCACAGTTTGGGCAATGCAGCCATAGGATATAAGAATAAGCAAGAGGGGTGTAAGGACAATGACAATACCTAAAGCAAAAACAGACAATTCAACTGTTGTGGTGTCTACACAAGCTAATTTGACCATAGCAGGCAACTCACACAAGCAATGATCCAGTGTATTTTTTCCACATCTAGGCAAATGCATGGTGAGTGTACATAAAACTACAGAATTGGCCAAACTAATACCCCAGATCATGGTAATCATCCTGAGGCACAGACGAGGGCTCATGATGACCAAATAATGCAAGGGCTTACAAATGGCCATGAAGCAATCATAAGACATCGCTGCCAGGAGGAGGCCTCTGTGGAGCCCAGGCACATGGAAACAGAGTTGAATGATGCAGCCCCCACAGCTGATGCTCTTGTCAGGCCCCCATAATTTGACCAGCATCTGGGGGATGATGCTGGCGGTGAAACATAGATCCAGGAAAGATAAATTCCTGAGGAAGAAGTACATTGGTGTGTGGAGATGGGAATCCAGAAGTGTTGCAAGAATGATGGCCGTGTTACCCACCAATGTGATTAGGTAGAAGATGGTGACAACTTCTGACAGCATCACCTCCAGCTTGGGATGGTCAGTGAAGTCAAGCAGAATAAAAACTTGGAGAGCACTGTAGTTGCTTTGGTCCATAATCCTTCAATGCTTAAATCCTAAAATGAGAAGGAGGGTGGATAAGAGGAAGGAAGAGGAGGAGAAGGAGGAGGAGGAGGAGGAGGAGAAGACAGAAAAGGAGAAGAAAAAGGTGATCAGTACAGATTATAGAAATAATTTAATGAAATCAGAACTAAACAAAGGGAGAGAATTTGTTAGTTGAAAAAAATCAATGGATAAAAATATAAACATTACAGTCAAATCAATTGTTTTGTTTTAGATTCTATTATGGTGATGAGTTTAATATTAGCTTTTTTATCCAGGTGACCTTGGAGAGCTCAATCATAAACTCGAGGTATGGATTTTTCTCACAAGTAAACCTGACAGTTTGGAATAAGTCTCTTTCTACAATGATATGACAGAATGATTCTCCATAAAGCTATTTAACTTGATGTAGTGAACAGATTCTTTTACTTGGTTGCAGAATTCATCTATAAAATCTATTTTGGCTAATGTAAGAAGGAGGAAAAGAGTGTTCCTCTTTTACTATATCTTAGTGAATAGTACTTTTGATCTGCCAGTTAGTTACGAAACAGCTGCTGGCACCTGCACCATCCTCTTCTCCAATACCTAACTTATCAGCAAAACTCATCAATTTGAATGCAGAAATATTGTTAAATATCCTCCCAATTTAAAAAATTTCTATCACCACTACCTTTATCCAAAATACTATCATTTGTCTTCTAGATTCTGACAATAGTCTTCTGTCCTTGCATCTAGTCTTATCTCTTTATATTGTTTCAAGATGTAATAAAATCACATCATCCTTGTGTTTAAAACTTATCAGTGGCATTCCATGACTAATTCTTTAGGATGGCCCCATGGACCTGTGTGATTTGGCTCCTCTTCATTTCACAAAATACTTTACCCATGCCTAACTTCTAGCCATCTTTCAGTATTTTGACATATCAAGCTCTTTGGCATCTAGAGCCCTTTTCCTTGCTTTCTAGATAATTCCTATTCATTCTTTAGGCCACCCTGTAAATGTGTCTACCTAATGTTTCTGAACCCACAATCTCTTTTCATTTACTTTAGTATATATTATATCTAGGGAACTTTTACAGATAGCCAGTACAGGATGGAGCTTTAAGAGGATAAGTAGAGAGCTTCTATTCAAGTCTCAACTCTGCCAGTGATTTAGCTTTTGATCCCAGACAATTTATATAACACTTCTGGGCTCAGTTTTTGCACCTATAAAAATGAGGATCATAAAAATATCTATGGTTGGGGTGAAGTTTAAATGAGTAATATATGCAAGGTGCTTGGAACAATACTTGAATATAGTCTTTCTTAATAATCAATAGTTAACCAAATTATCATAAGAAGAAACTGTATCCATGTGTCCCTTTGGTAAATGTTTTATACCCTCCACTCCAATCACCAGTGTATAAGCTTTAAGAAAGATGGCAGTGATGTCCACTGCTTTTTCCTCTTTTCCTAAAGTCTAAAACAGCCCCCACAAATATATATATACATATAATTTTTGAATAAATGGAAAGTTAAGTCATGCTCTGAATAATGATAAAATCACTTAGTGTTATTAGTTAGCATTTTCTTTACATTAAAAACTTTAGACTGATGCCTTGGGAACTTACCTGATGGGGATGATAGATGTGGTTGACAAATGGAAAAGACACTGTTTTTTCTGTGTAGTAACAAATAACCCCTTTATTCAGTTTGGTTAAAAATGATCAATAATGGTTCCTACTTGAAGGACAAATAAGCTCAACATTCTTTAGTAGTGTGATATAGATGCAGCTTTTCTTGGCAAAAGAGCCTGCCAGAAACTATTAACATTTGTACAGATCATCAGTAGTCCATCATCAGAGTTTCCTCTCAATGAGTGTAGAAAGAACTTTTTACCTTCTAAAGAAAAACATCTGTGAAGTTTCCATTAAATAATAACTAAGAGAAAATATTTGATTGGGAATAACAATTGAATATCCAGATGGTGTGTGTGTGTGTGTTTTTCAAAATGGTGTGGTTTTGTTTATTATGCCATTTCAAATGTTTCTTCAATTTAATTCAAACTGTGACCATGATTTTAAAGTGGACACATACACCAGACTCTCTAAATACACTGGTTGAGATAATCATTTTGTTATAGTCATTTGTGGTTTCCTCAGAATTTGCTTTTCCAGAATCATGATTTGAACCTTGGTTCTGCCATGGACCAAATTAGAGAGAAAGAGGGAAAAAAACTTCTCTGAAATGAATGCTGCCACCTATCATTAGAGTGCTATAATATCTGAGAATTAGGATGAACACAGAATTAACACTTACTTGCTGTGACCAACATGTTTTTATTCCTAACTTTGGAATTAATTTGAAATTAATATGGTCCAAATGTTGCCAAATATTGATTTTGTAAAGGGATAAGATGCTGTTGATAAATCTGAATGTCTTAAAAACATTCTTGCTTGCTCTCTTTGTTCTAGATGATGTCTTAGAAAGTCCTGAGTTTTTCCAGTGAGCCCAATTTTAATATATGGTATTATCGTATGCCAAACTGGTGTCTTGTCCTTTGTATATGTGGTAATGTTGATTTTATGACAACTGTGAAATACAATTGCTATTGTTAAAATCCATAAAATGAAAAAGAAATATTACAGAGATGCTTTTTACTTTAAAACAATGGTATGAAAACAAAATGGAATGTTCTTTTAAAATTAAGGTCAACCCCATTCTGTTGATTCTATTTTAATTATCATTATAGCAACTAAGGATTAATTTGGGAAGAGATTAAAGTGATTCTTTGGCCTATTATAAAAGCTGACAGAAAATCTTCAAATATTTTCCATGCACATTATGATATTTAGAAATGGATACAAAATATCTTTAACCCCCCTAGTTCCACGGTCTTCATGAATAAGATGATATTTCAAGTCTTCTTTTTCAATTGAATCTACATTTTGCTCTTTTATTTCTGCTGTATCAAAATGTCTGATATCACAAATCAAGAAGTAGTTTTATTTATTTATTTTTAAAGATTTATTTATTTTTATTTATTTATCCCCCCCTCGCTGCTTGTGTTTTTACTGTGTCCATTCGCTGTGTGTTTCTTCCGTGTCTGCTTATCTCCCCCTTGCTGTGAGGTCCTGCTGCATCAGCCTACCGTGCCACATGGGCCGGCAGGCCTGCCCTCACAAGAAGGCCCCGGGAAGCGAACCCCGGGCCTCCCATATGGTAAACAGGAGCTCTATCCATTGAGCCACACCCATTTCCCAAGAAGTAGTTTTATGTCCTCCTCTTATAATACGATGAACTTTATTCTTAGCTTCATAGTATAGATAGAAAGGAAGATTTCTCTGCAGAGATTAAAAATATTATTCTTTTTCTTCTGCTTCACACAATATTTTTACTAACACAGGCACACTGTTTTCCAAAAGATGTTAAAGTTGAATTTTAGTGTGCTCGAGAGAGTTCCCTTGACGTTTTACTTTTGACCAGTGTAGAGCCCAGACTGAAGAAGCAGAACTGGTTAAGCTCACCAGGGCTGCAGTTCTCTCCTGTTTCTCCTGCAGTGACCCTAGATAGCAGCTTTTCACACAGTGTGTTAAAGTACACATTCTCCACAGGACTCCTCCTTCTGGAACACGTGACTTCAGGTGAGGGGATGAAACCTGTCACAAAATCTCACCACTACAGCAACCTACAAATAGGTCTTGAGCTTAGAGAAATAAGAATGGAACAAAATTTCTTAACATTGCCTGAAAATCAAGATCATCAGGAAAACTATCTAAACTCCTGGGAGTGCATCCAACTGACACTCTAGAGGTTACTACTATAGAAAACTCCAATTGATGAAACAGTTGGTGAATCACAATGTTATCTGATATTTTAAAAGGACACATTTAGTAGATGAAAAAGTCATTCAGAATGAAAGAAGGACTGGGAAATGGGAATGTATTCCCAGAAATTTTTTCCAGTTAGTGAATGTATTACAAATAATCATATTTGCTCTTAAGTAGTGTGCAATTCTAACACTAGAGTTATAATGTATATTGGCTCTTTAAAATAATCTTACAATGGATAGTAAGATTGATTTTGGAAATAAATTTGCATTTAAATAAGATACTTATAATGTTTATTTCTGACACCCAATGTTGAAACAGTGTCTGTGAAGGAGAAGATGTTCAAGTTCCAAAGCCCTAAATAGTATGTTATGGGTCATAAGAAATTTTTTATTTTTATTTGATGTTAAAGTGCCCTCGACTTGATGATCACTGTTGGTGATTCAAATATGACTGTGCTTATGTCAGTTAGTTACTTTGGTATCTCAGAGGTCATATTTAACCAGAGATCCTGGGACGTGTGGGCTCTGAGGGTTTTTATGAATTGGTTTAAGATCAATTTTATCTTTTATTTTAAACTTTAATTTTGAAGAACTTTAAAACTCAGCAGACAGGGGAGTGGAGGTAGCTCAGTGGTTGAGTGCCTGCCTCCCATATTCAAGGCCCTGTGTTCAATACCCAGTACCTCCTAAAAAATCACTGCAAAAGTATAACAAATAAAACTCAATGGACAGTAACAAAAATAATACAAACTCCACACAGAGAACTCCAACATATTCTTACCCCTCTAGATACCCAGATCCACTAATTTTTATTATTTTGCTACATTTGCCATATCATTCTATCTGTCCATCCATCCATCCATCCATCCATCCATCCATCCATCCATCCATCCGTGTACCTGTCTGTCTGTGTCGGTATATATATTTATTGTTCCATTTTCTGAATGTTGCATACATCATGCTCCTTGATCACTTAATACTGTCATGCACATTTTGTAAGGACAATAAGATTTACATATGTATCCACCTTAAATACAGTTTTCAAGTTCAAGAAATTTAATATGGATATAAAGCTTACAGTTTATGTTCTGATTTTTCATGCCCCACTAATGCCCCTTTGAACATACTCTCTTCCCTTGTTAAGTCTCGTTCAGGGCCATGTATTGCCTTAATTGTCACTGTCTCTTTAGTTGCTCATTTTTTGTGTCGGGACATGTGTACAACATAAATTTTCCCATCTCAACATCCTCCCCCAAGCATAGCATTCAATGGGATGAATCACATTCACTGTGCTACAGTGCCCTCTCCACTTTCCATTCCTAAACCTTCCCACCTCCCCAATCAGGAACTCTACACCCATTATGCATTAACTCTCCATTCCCCTCACTCCCTGAACCTGTTACCTGCACTATAATTTCTGGTGGTTTTTTTTGTAGTTACCATGGGGCTTACAATGAATATCCTAAACTTGTAATAGTCTCATTAGATGCCAACTTAACTTCAATAGTATGTATGAATTATATTCTTATAGTCCTCTATTCTCCCACCTTTATGTAACTTTTGTCATGAATTACATGTTTATACATATGAGTCCCAAACCACAGATATATCATTACATTTAGTGCATTTGCCTTTTAGATCCTCTAGGAAGTAAAAAGTGGAGTTACAAGAGATGAATGGATAAACAAAATGTGGTATATACATACAATGCAATATTACTCAGCTTTAAGAAGGAATATACTACTAACACACAGGATAACAATGATGAATCTTGAG
>JAQZBX010060261.1:0-17344 GCA_029593785.1 Cabassous unicinctus | reverse complement strand
CTTTAAAAATAAATAAATAAATAAATAATAATAAAAAAAAAAGAAAATAGATGTGAGGGTCTGTTTCTGAACAATCAATTTGGTTCCATTGGTCTATGTGTCTATCTTTATGCCAGTACCATGCTGTTTTTACCACTGTAGCTAGGTAATATGATTTAAAGTCCGGAAGTGAGAGTCATCAAACTTTGTTGTTCCTTTTTAAGATGTTTCCGGCTATTTGGGGTTGCCTTATTCTTCCAAATAAATTTGATAATTGTGTTTTCCATTTCTTTAAAAAATGCTCATGGAATTTTTTATCAGGATTGCATTGAATCTGTATATCAATTTGGGTAGAATTAACAACTTAATGACATTTAGACTTCCAATCCATGAGCATGGAATATTCTTCCATTTCTTTAGGTCTTTTTAAAATTTCTTTTAACAACGCATTGCAGTTTTCTGAATACAAGTGTTTTACGTCCCTGGTTAGTTTTATTCCTAAATATTTGGAACTTTTAGTCGCTATTGTAAATGCAATTTTTTCCTGACTTCTTCCCCAGATTGCACATTACCAGTGTATAAAAACACTACTGGTTTTTACATATTAATCTTGTATCCTGCCACTCTGCTGAAATCGTTTATCAGCTCTCGCAAGTTTACTGTACATTTTTTGGACTTTTCTAGGTATAGGATTATATCCTCTGAAAATAGCAAAAGTTTTACTTCTTCCTTTCTGATTTGGAGGAATTTTTTTTTTTCCTGATTACTCTAGCTAGAACTCTAGAACTATATTGAATGACAGTGGTGACAGTGGTCATCCTTGTCTTGTTCCCGATCTCAATGGGAAAGCTTTCTGTCTTTCACCACTGAGTACTAACTTAGCTATGGGTTTTTCATATATGGCTTTTATCATGTTGAGAAAGTTTCCTTCAATTCCTATTTTTTCCAATATTTTTATCAAGAAAGGATGCTGTATTTTGTCAAACGCCTTTACTACGTCAATCAAAAGGATCATGTGATTTTTCTTCTTTGATTTATTAATGTGGTATATTACACTGATTTATTTTCTTGTGATGAACCATCCTTGCATGCCCAGTATAAAACCCACTTGATCATGATGAATAATTCTTTTAATGTCCTGTCGGATTTGATTAACAAGTATTTTGTTGAGAATTTTTGCATCTGTATTCATATGGGACTGTAATTTTCTTTTTTTGTAATATCTTTATCTGGCTTTAGTATTAGGGTGATACTGGCTTCATAGAATGAGTTTGGTAGCGTTCCTTCAAGTTCATATTATTGGAAGAGTTTGAGTAAGATTTGTTTTAAGTCTTCTTTGAATGCTTGGTACAACTCATCTGTGAAACCATCTGGTCCTGGGCTTTTCATTTTGGTGAGTTGTTTAATGACTGTTTCAATCTCTTGTGATTGGTTTGTTGAGGACTTTAATTTCTTCTAGGGCCAGTGTAGTTTGTACATTCCTAGAAATTTTTCCATTTCATCTATATTGTCTAGTTTGGTGGCGTACAGTTGTTCTTCATATCCTCTTATGACTACTTTTATTTCTGTGGGGTTAGTAGTAATGTCCCATTTAATTTTTTATTTTATTTATTTGCATATTCTCTCTTTTTTTCTTTGTCAGTCTAGCTAAGGGTTTCTCAAATTTTTTAATTTTCTTGAAGTCCAACTTTTGGTTTTGTCAATTCTCTCTACTGTTTTTTGGTTCTCAATTTTCTTTCTTTCTGCTCTACACTTTGCTATTTCATTCTTTCTGCTTTCTTTGGGAATAGTTTGCTGTTCTTTTTCTCATTCTTCCTGCTCTGTAGTTAGGTCATTGATTTTAGCTCTTCTTTTTTAATGTAAAAAATCGAGGGCTATAAATTTCCTTCTCAGCCCTGCCTTCACTGCATCCCATAGGTTCTGATATGCTGTGTTCTCATACTCATTCATCTTGAGATATTTTTTTATTTCTCTTGAAATCTCTTTGACACACTGTTTATTTAAGAGTGTGTTGTTTAATCTCCATATATTTATGAATTTTCCCTTTGCATGTTGTTGATTTCCAACTTTATTCCATAATGATCAGAGAAAGTGCTTTGTATATTTACAATCTTGTTGAGTTTTTTGAGATCTGCTTTGTGACCCCATTTGGCCTATCCTGGGTAAAGATCCATGAGCACTTGAGAAGAATGTATATCCTTCTCTTTTGGGGTTCTGTATTCTGTATATGTCTATTACATTTAGCCCATTTATCATATTATTCAAGCACTCTGTTTCTTTGTTGATCTTCTGCTTAGATGTCCCATCCAATGCTTAGAGTGCTGTACTGAAGTCTACAACTTTTATTGTAGAGATATCTATTTCTCCCTTCTGTTTTGCCAGTATTTGCCTCATGTAATTTGGGGCATCCTGGTTAGGTGCATTTATGATTTTTATTTCTTCCTGGTGAATTGCCCCTTTTATTAATATATAATGTCCTTCCTTTTCTCTAATAACAGTTTTGCTTTTAAATTCTATTTCATCCAATGTTTGTTTTTGGATACTGCATGCATGGAATATCTTTCCTCAGCCTTTCACTTTCAATCTATTGGTATCTTTGGGTCTAAGGTGAGTCTCTTGTAGACAGGATATAGATGGCTCATGTTTTCTTATCCATTCTGCCAGTCTGTCACTTGATTGGGAAGTTTAATCCATTAACATTCAATGTTATTACTATAAAGGCAGTTTTTATTTTACCCATTTTGACTTTTGAATTTTATCTGTCATATTTTATTTTCACCTCTCTTTTTATACTTTTAGTTACTTTTACTGATAGAATCTTCATTTCTAGACTCTCTTCTAAGCCTCTCTCTCCTGTCTTTTCTTTTCAAGCAGTAGCACTCCCTTTAGTATTTCTTGAAAAATTGGTCTCTTAGTTACAAACTTTCTCAGTTTCTGTTTATCTGTGAATATTTTAAACTCACCCTCATTTTTGAAAGGCAATCTTGCTGGATATAAGATTCTTGGCTGGCAGTTTTTCTCTTGCAGTATTTTAAATATATCACACCATTGCCTTTTTGCCTCCATGGTTTGTGATGAGAAACCTTAATGGGTGTCCCTTGTATATGATGCATCACTTTTCTCTTGATGTTCTCAGAATTCTCTTTGTCTGTGGCATTTGACATTCTGATTAGTATGTGTCTCAGTGTTGGTCTATTCAGATTTATTCAGATGGGACTATGTTGTGCTTCTTGGACATGGATATCTATGTCCTTCAATAGGGCTGGGAAATTTTCTACCATTATTTATTCAAATATTCCTTCTGCCCCTCTTCCTTTCTCTTCTCATCTGGGACACCCTCATGTATGTTAGCATGTTTCTTGCTGTCATATAGTTCACTGAATTCCTGTGCATTTTTTTTTTTTTAATTATTTATCTGTTCATTTGCACGTTTGCTTTCAGAGGCCATGTCTTCAAGCTCACTGATCCTTTCTTCTGCCTCCTCTAATCTGCTGCTATATGATTCCAGTGTATTTTTATTTCATTTATTTTACCTTTCATTCTCATAATATCTGCTATTTTTCTATGTCTTCTTTCAAATTCTTTGTGCTTACCCAGCATGTTCTTAATATCCTTAATCTCTTTAGCCATCTCATTGAATTCATTAAGGAGATTTATTTACATCTATGATTGGTGGTTTCTACTCCTTTATTTCATGTAAAGGCTTATCTGGTTCTTTTGACTCAGCCATATCTTCCCGTTTCTTAGTATGGATTGTAATTTTTTGTTTGTGTCTTGGCATCTGGCGCACTAGATGTATTTATTCTGGGCACAGTTTCTCTCTTTAGTTTCAGGCTGTCTTGCCCTTTCTCCCTTGCTGATTGTGTAGTAGGAGCCAAGGATGTAGTTGGTACTATAATTTGTGGAGGCTGAAGCTGACCATGTTGTCCCAGGACTGATGAAGCTTTACCCACCTTTCTCCTTTGCCAGGGGTATAGAAAGAGCCAAAGTAATGCATAGTAATCCAAGCCATGCAGGCCAACACTGTCTGTAGTTGTCTGGAAAGATGATGAAGCTTCATGCCCATTTTCCCCATGCCTGGGTGGTGTTGGAGCTGCAGGTGTGGGCAGCAAATTAAGCCATGCATGTCAAAACTGACTGCAGTTGACCAGGTAGAGGAACTTAGCTCTGGCATCCCTCCTCCCCTGCCAGGGCTGGGGTGGACCCTCCAAATTGCCCAAATATATAATCTGTATGGGCCAGGAGTGCCTGCACTTGCCTGAGAGGCTGAAGGAATGCTGGCCTTTCTGCCCTTTAAGTGGTGACAATGGAATCACAGGTGCCCAGCAAACTAGTCCATGTGGGCCGAAAGCACCTGCAGTTGCCCACAGAGGCCGAGGAAACACAGCTCCCCTCCTATCCTATTGGAGTGGGGGTGTGTGGATGGACTTGAAGGCATTCAACAAACCAGTCCATATGGGCTGAAAGTACCTGTGGTTGCCCAGAGAGGCTGCTGAAACACATCTTCCCTCCTATCCTATATGGGGGCAGGAATGGAACTACAGGTGTCTGAGAATTCAATCTGTGTGGGCTGAAAGCACCTGCAGTTGCCCAGAGAGGCTGGGATAATACTGCCCCCCTCTTGTGCTATTGCAGGTAGGGGTGGAGTCATGGATGCCCAACAGTCCAGTTTGTGCAGGTCAAAAGCACGTGCAGTTGCCCAAAGAGGCTAAGGAAACACAGCCCCCCTACTATCCTATTGGGGTCAGGGATGGAGCTACAGGTGTCCAAGTATCCAGTCTGTGTGGGCTGAAAGTGCCTGCAGTTGCCCAGAGAAACTGAAGAAACACTAGCTTCCCTCCTATCCTATGCAGGGCGGAGGGGTCCCAGGATGCAATTGAAAATGCTCAACAGACGAGTCCGTGTGGGCTGAAAGCACTTGCAGTTGCCCAGAGAGGCTGAGGAAACATAGCTCTGCTCCTGTCCTATTGTGGGGCAGGGATGGAGCCAGATGAAAGCTCTGGTAGTTGCCCGGAGAAGCTGGTGCAGTTCCCCCCAGATTCCACCCTGCCAGAGATGGGGCTGGGGCCTAGGCTAGGGCTGCAAGCCAGTCTGGGTGGAAAGAAGCCAGTCCCTTCCATCAATGTGATTTTCAATCAGCCTTGCCTCCCCTCAAGCCAGAGGCAGAGTTAAAATGGCAGCTACTGGCCTCTTTCTGACTTGGACAGGTTCAAACTTTAGCTATTCTTAGGATTATACTTTGGCCAGCTGAATTTACTAATCAGTAGCTGAAGTCAGTGCCCTGCCATCTCTTCATTTTTGGGGCATGAAGCTTCCAACTCCAGCCACAGAAAAGCTCCTGAGGTGGCTTGAGCTGCCAATGGAGGATGGATACTTGCCTCTGTGGCATGCAGTGCTCTACTCACAAATCTTCACTGCAGATGGACAGTTTCCTCCTTCCATTCTTTCAAGCATGTTGCAGGATGCTCTTCTGGTCTCCTGGGCCCCCCAAAACCTGCTTTAGATAGCTCTGGGTAATTACTAACTGCCCTTTGGAACAAGCTGACTACTGGAGTTCCTTACTCTGCTGCCATCTTGCCCCTCCACCCTAGCTCATTCTTTTACCACCGCCTAGTGAGGCCCATTATATTATTCATTCCCAAGTAGGGATGGGTCAATTTTGAGATCTCTATTCTGTTCTAGCAATCTATTTGTCTATTGCTATGGCAATATCATATTGCTTAAATTATTAAAACCTTACAAAATATCTTGATATCTAATAGGACAATTTTGTGCCACTCCCTGAAGCCTTGTTTTTATTCTTCAAAATTGCTTGGCTATTTGTATAATAATTGTCACATAAACTTTATAATCAACACAATTTTATAAATTTTATAATTTTGTAATATATAAATTATAAATGTATAACATACATTTTAAAAGCTATAAAGTCTTCTTGAGATTGGAACCACATTAAATTTATAGATTGATTTGGAACGAGTTGACCCTTTCACAATATTGAAACTTCCCATGCATACATACAGTAAAATTGCCTCCAAAATTTAAAAACTTTTAGGTATAATACTTCACTCTGAATCACTGAATTATGAATCCATAGGATATAAGTACTTGAGAAAAACTTAGAAGACATCTAGTCCCACCCGTCTTTAGACAGATGAGGAAATTCAGAATGTGAGAAGTTATAAATTAATAACTAATTTTTCAATAAATTATAAATTTATTTTTCAGGATTACCATCGTAGTTAGTGATTTGGGGCGTGCACCTAGGTCATTTGATTTATCTCAGAATTTTTGAATTTTTGCTTCTTATTTAGTGTACCATGCCTCTTGCTGAGTGAGATACTCCAAACATAGAAGATGAGTAAACACTACCCCTACCATTGAGGACCTTAGAGTAGAAGTGAAAATGGGAGAAGCAGGCAGATACTTTCATTGCTGCACAATAACAGTGATGATACGATGGAATCTAGTGAGAGAAACCAACCATTCATGGAGAAATGAGGAAAGACATGTCACTTAATATGGATATTGAACAGTGGATAGGCTTTCCATGGCAAGAAGGTAGGGGAAAGTCATCTCAGATAGATGGTGTACCATGAATAAAATCATGCCAGCATGGACAAATATGCCATCTTCAGTGCTGACACAATGTTTGTCTAAAGCACTAGGTGAAATGTGGGTGAAGAAGGTAGGCTTGGGCCCAATGGAGATGCTGTGGCAGTTTGATACTATTTATGAATTCCAAAAGAGATATTATGTTTGTAAACTGGTCTGTTTCTCTGGGCGTGATACCCTTTGATTGTATGAAATTTGGCTGAGACATCTGATAACTTTTGTTAAGATTAGGGCTTTGATTTAGCCATGTCATTAGAGTATATGGCTCAGCGTTTAGTCCCAGCCCCCTTGGGCTGATAAAACAGATTCTCACAGGGAAGTAAACACACAGAAGCAGATATACAGGAAGAGAGTGCTCCATAGACATGGTCCTGGAAAGAGAGTTGAACCTGATAGTCTACAGCTGACCCTGCTGCGAGACCAGAGCAGTTGAGCCCCGAAAGAAATGAGCCCCAGGGAGAGAGATGAGCCTTATGCCAGCCTACAGCTGAAATAGGAAGAACCTGGGACCATGGAACCTTAAGAGGAAAGAGGAAGGCTGAACTCTAGCAGACATTGCCAGCCATCTTGCATCAACACGTGGAGACAGACTTTGGGTGAGAAAGTACCTCTTATGACACCTTGAGTTGGACTCTTTAGGGTCTTGTAACTGTAAGCTTCTACCCCAAATAAATACCCTTTATAAAAGCCAACAGATCTCTGGTACTTTGCATCAGCACTCCTTGGCTCCCTAATACAGATGCCTAGCATGTCTATTTAAAGAGATGGGGCTTTTTTCCCCTGTTGTTATGGGAATGCCCTAGAAGTTTATAAAAGGTAGTGAAGTAGATTTGCAGTTTGGGATGGTTAATAAAGGGGATGGCCTGGAAAGGAGAGACTGTAGATAGAAAGGTAAATTAAGTGAGAGGTAATCAGGTGCTTATCTAAGGCAATTGTAGTAGAAATGGAGAAGAGTGCTTTGATCTGAGCAGAATATATAGTTAATAGACCTAAAGGGTAGGTAGGATGTCTGTATAGGGAGGTGTTTTTTGGCTTGAATGAGCTGTCATTTAGAAAGATGGCAACTATTAAAGGAAGAATAAGTGAGGAGGGAAAGAAGTGGAGGGCATGATGAAATTTATTAAATACAGGTAGAGTGTGAGGTTAATCTTCCAGGCTTGTGTTTCTAGTAGGCAATTTGAACCTACCAATTCAAACCAAAGAACTCACCTGTGGAGCTATCAGAATCAGGTGGATTTGAAATCATGGATGTGGTTGATCTTGCCTCAGGGGAAGGTTTTAAGTCAGTGAGAAAACAGACCTGAGAATGGAATCCCAGAAAATTCCTTAGCATTTAAGGCAGGGGTTCTTAACAAGGTTCCGTGAATTTGAATTGAAATTCAAAAATACATTATTCTTGTGGGGACGTGTTGGTGCGGGTGTGATATATTTATTAAATAATACACAGTATACTGTGGACTTAGTGAGGGGTCCGTAGTTTTTACCTGACTGGCAAAGGGGTCCGTGGAACAAGAAAGGTTAAGAACCCCTGCTTTAGGGGCTAGTCAGAGAAGGAGAACCTTTAATGAAGGCTAATCAGATCCATAGTAGTAAAATGAAACAATTTTTGTGCAATTGCAGAAGCCAGATAAGTAACAACCACTGTGTTATTAACTTCTTTTTTAAAGGGCTTACATTTTATGCCTTGAATATATCTGGAATGACAAATTCATTGACTCATGACTCAGACAATGTGCACAGCAGGTTCCCTTTAGAGTTCAGTGATAGGAATTTTGGGACATTTTAATTCTAGTCTTGTTCATAAGATGACCATAATTTATCTTCTTGATTCCTTTCTTTTGCTGCAATAGAATTTTTCATTTCCTTTAATAATCATGCTTCATACTTCCATTCTTGCCCATGTTATCAAGTAGCACATCTTTTTTTTCCTATTCAATTTTCATATTTGATGTAGTCATATACAGGCACTATAAATAATACATATGTATATATCTATATAATATATCTACATCCAGTGACGACATTACTATTGTCAGTATGTTACCAGTAATTTATGCCTCCCTACAGATGGAAGAATTCTAGCACAGCACAGCTGAGCAACTTTCTATTGGTAGCAGGCGTGGGTAGTGGAGTTTTCTGGGTTCTTAATCCAACAGACCGCACTGTCTCTATTGCTCTTTTCTTGGTCGTTGGGTATGTAGCACCATCACTGAAAGTACCTCAGTCTTTAAACATGCAATTAGAAGTGCACTAAATAGACACAAAAACCTTCATTACCTAAAAGTGCTTAAATCATTTCCCTAATAGCTCTTGTGCAGTGCAGTAAGAGGCCAATGTCTAGCAATGACTAAACATCTGTAAGTTTCTGGAAATTCCCATTTTAAAAAGAATTCAGACAATTTTATGTGTCTCTAATGCATATGTGTTTCAGCACATTCAGAATCACATTACCCTATTTCTTCAGGCAAGTCCTGTTAGCATAGCCCCCATAGCCAGACTCACTGAGAGACAAGGCTCAGAGCCTTGGGAGGTAAACAGGCTTTCTCTGTAGCCTGCTGGGCTATTGCTTGAGACAGTCACTGGAGGAGCCATTTCAGGCCTAACAGGTTGGATCACATTCTAGATAATTATAATTCTCTGCCATTTCTTTCAAGAACAGCCCTGCTGTTATTTCCTCTCTGGTGGCAGTAGCTGATTAATTCAGCCTACACCAACATGAATTGTTGTCCTGCTGAATCTCTTCCAGAGCATTTCTTAGCTTTACAATTTGTTTTGGTTTTCATGAAGTTGCTGGAACTGTGGCTCTAATAGTTCTACTTGGGATGGTTACTCCTACTTAGATATTTCAAAATGGCCCCATTTCCCCATCTTGTAAAACTCCTGAAATAAAAACACCCTTTGGTGCTTAATATGAGAAGTGACAGATCAGCTCTGGATAAATCTAGGCACACTGTATAGAATGGCAGAAAAAGGGGCTCTGTCCACCTCTGCCAGGCCATCTGTAGTGGACATCTGCTGCTTTTGCCTGCCCAGAATCCAGTCTTTCTTTTGTTGATATCAGCATCTAGATTTTTTTTTTCTTTTTGGGAAAACATCCTCACTTCCATCTTAGTATACACAGTTTGTGTGAGATTAAATCCCCACCTTCAGGGTGGACCTGTGACCAGGCCCTAAATTACATACAAGGGAGATTTGTTCAAGAATGGTGTTTTAGTTTTCTAGACTACTCAAGCAAATACCAAGAAATGGGCCAGATTAAATAATGGAAATTTATTTGCTCACCTTCTGAGGTTTGGAAAAATTCCAAATCAAGGCATCATCAAGGTGAACTTTCTTCCTGAAGATTGTGGCGTTCTGAGACTGGTGCTGGTTGTTCTTGGTCCTTAGCTTGTCACATGGCCAGGCACATGGTGGCATCTCTTGGTCTCACCCTTCTCTTCTGGGTTCCATTGATGTTCAGCTTCTGGCTGCTCTTTCTGTGCCTTTTTCTCTCTGTGTCTGAATTTCATTCCACTTATAAAGGACTCTAGTAATAGGATTAAGACCCATCCTGATTAGGCTGAGCCATGCCTTAATTGAAGTAACCACATCAAAAGTCCTACTTAAAATTGATTCATACCCACAGGAATGGACTGAATTTAAGAACATGTTTTTCTGGGGTACATACAGTTTCAAACCACCACAGATGGTAAATGTGTTGACTCTAATTCTAAACACATGCTGACTGCATAAAAAATACAAGAAGAATGCCTAATTTATAGGGTTAAAATAAATAAAGTCAAACTATAAACATAATGGCAATGGCAGATGTATGGAGAAAGTGACTTAAATTGAAGCATTTTAAGGCACTTGCTTTACACAGGAGGAGAATAAAACTTGTTGACCAAATTTAGACTTTGTTAAATTAAGTGTACAGATTAAATTTTCATGGGTGGGGAGCAGATGTGGCTCAAACAGTTGAGTGCCTGCCTCCCACACAGGAGGTCTCAGGTTTGGTTCCTGGTGCCTCCTAAAGAAAAAGCAAACAGACAACGATCAGACAATGAGCAAAAAAAACGAGTACAAACAACAAGCAAAACCAATGAGCAAACCAAC
The DNA here is from genome assembly GCA_029593785.1 of Cabassous unicinctus. NCBI lineage: Eukaryota > Metazoa > Chordata > Mammalia > Cingulata > Chlamyphoridae > Cabassous > Cabassous unicinctus. The sequence continues at coordinate 6,655 of JAQZBX010060261.1, read as the reverse complement.
GGAGCCTTCTGGGGGCGGGGGGGGGGGGAAGGATTTTTTCATGGGCAGTCTTTAAAAGGCTGGAAACAGAGTGCATAACTTATAAACTGGTACAAGGAAAAATAGAATAAAATGAAAAAATACAAATTCAAAGGAAGGCAATAAAGAAGAAAAAGCAGGACTAATAGTACAGAATTGAATGATAGATTCAAATATAATAGTAATCACAATAAATGTAAGTGGACTAAACTGGAGTTGAAAGGTCATGATATAGTGTTGATGGTATGACAATTCTGAATTTATTGTTCATAGTTACTCATTATTCATTATCTTTATTTCCTTCCTTTTCCTTTCTTTGGGTTTATTATATCATCCATTTTTTAAGTTCTAAAATTGGATTCTTAATTTAAATTTCAATCTTAGGTCTTTTCTAATGTAAACACTTAATTTTTAAAATTTCTAAGTCTTATTTTAACTGCATTCCATAAGTTTTGACATATAACATTTCTGTTATTATTCATTTTTAAGTATTTTCTACTTCTAGCATGGTTTAATCTTTGACCTATAAGTTACTTAGAGTGATTTAAATTTTCAAATATATGGAGCTTTGTTAGTTTTCCACTCTATTTATGTATTTATTTTACAGATTTTTAGCAAAATTGTACTGTTATATAATGTTATCTATATGATACTGAGTCCCATAACTTTTTTATGACCTAGTATGTCATTGATTTTCATATGTACCATGTATACTTGAAGAGAACGCACATTTTAGAGTTTAGGATGTGGGATTATGTGCACATTTTTTAGGTCAAGCTGGTTAATTTTCTGAATCAAATCTATGCCCTAACTGATTTTTCATGTATTTGTTTTATGGGTCTGTCAGCTCCTTTAAAGGTGGATAAGATGGTGGATTTTTAATTTTTGTGTAGTTCTGCCAATTTTTGCTTTAGACATTTTGATGCTACCATAATCATATTGATTAAATGTTTTTAAGCCTATGACTCCATTTTTTCCCCATTGACCTGATTATTCATTTATCAGTATCATGCAGTTTTATTATAGTTTTATAGTATTTTTTAATGACTAAGATTCATTTCTGTTCATTTTAAAATCTCTTGACTATTCTAATAACTCTTCCACATAAATTTAAAAATAATTTTGTTAAGATCTTATAAATTGTATTGGGATTTATTTGGGAGTTTTAGATTAATTTTTAGGGAGGACTGCCATCTGCATAATTTTAAATCTTTCCCATCAGGAATATGGTATGTCTTTTCCCACAATGTCTTTCAGTAAAGATTTATAGGTTTTTGTTTTTTATTTTTGGACAGGTTCTACATAATTCTTATTATGCTTATACCCAGGTTATTGTACAATTTTTTTGCAATTATGTTTGAGAAAGTTATTCATTCTGATTTTTAGTTACCGGTGCTGTATAAGAAAACCCTTGATTTTTTTGTTCTTTGAAATTAAATTCTTTGTAAGGCTCACTGATTGTACTTACATGATGATGAAAGAATACCTGAGTTCAGAAAAGGGAAAATTGGAAGTAATTTGTATGTATAATACAATCATGATATTACTAATTTTATCAGAATGTATTATCAGTTATAAGAATTAGTATGGAAAGAGAAAGTGCCAAACCAACAAACTGTTTGTGTTTTTTTTTTATCTTGGATGAAAGAAGCACTGGAATCTGAACAGCCGATATCTCACATTCTTTCCTTCTCTAGAATGAATATTAGAACCCCTATGTTCTAGACTGTTGCCACTAATTACTATGTAATTTGGTTAAATTCACTTTTCACTGCTTCATCTTTCTTCTTTTGTAATATAAAGAGGTTGAACTAGATTGCTTCTGAAGCCCTGTCTAACTTTGAGATCTCAACTTAAAATATGCAGGTTGAAAATTTTCTTCTCTTCTGAACTCCCTCTCTGAAGCCCCTTGGAGCTTGTGGGTAGCAAAAGGAGGGTGAGTTGTTCATATGGATGTGTCATAGAATCTGGGGATGCTGAAATAGTAAATATTTGACTTCTTGAATGGGGCTAATTAAAATATCAGATGCATGAGGAGCAAAGCCAATGCAGACCTTTGATTTTTTCAGGTTGTTATTTACAAGAAATATGATCATCCTTATCCTAACTCACCCAAATATGACTCATTTTTTAAGGATTTACTGCTTTCCTATTTCTTTGAGTAAGCCTTTCATGACTTTGTGCCACTTCCCCTTTGTTGCTTGATATTTCATTGCTATTTAACATTCAGTTATTGTTTGTACATTTTCTCTCCAATTAGATCTGACAATTTTTGAGTTTAAACTATTGATGTCAGGATGGTTTCATAAGAAAATAAGGAATATTCTGGACTCTTTACTTGGACATCAATAATCTGTAAACATAAATGCATCTCCCCAACCTGAATTTCCTTATTTATTTAAAACAGAGCCATCCAGTAAAACTTTCATTTTGTGTGAGAATGCTTTTTACCTTCTCTATCATTCCTAATCAGGATGTGGCCCCTTATAACTCTGAGTATTTTAAAGATATGATTTGAGTTGAAACATATCATCTAATAAGTAGTTAAGCTGAAGGCCATTTTGGAGAAGCTGGTCTGGGTATATTTTAGTGCCACTAGGGTAGAATGAAAGGGTGAGTATTGTTTTTACTGATTAATGCATACTTTCCTACTACTATGCTTTAAACCTCATAAAACATTTACGCCAGGAAATTCATTTTTCCCTCCTTCCATTCAACAAAACCAAACGTGTCTGTGCGTGTGTGCGCACACGCAGCACTCTATTAGAGGATACTCAGTTGCACTAGCTATGATGCTTACTTCAAGAAGCTTCCCAGTGGCTAAAGAGTTTTGGTTTAGTAGAGAGATTTGTAGGTTTCTGAAGAAGTATCCTGTAGAGAGGTTTCTGATGCCCAGGAATCATTTTTGTCCTTTAGTTTGACCAACATTTACTACCATATGTGTTATTCGGGTGGGTTTATATAATGCTTCTGCATAGGCTTATTGACTGATATGTAGAGAAAACAAAGCATTTGGCTATGCTCTGCAGTCTCCCTATCTGCTATTGCAGATTTAATTTGTGTAGTAAGGAGAGCAGCTTTGAGGAAAGTTAATTTGGTCTCTAGTTGCAGTGATCACTTACCTAGCATAATAAAATACATAGCACTTTTCAAATTCAAAGCATTTCACCAATCAAATCCAATTACTACATATATTTGATATGGCTGTTTTCTTTCTGGGCTAGTTTGCATTATCTCCTTAGGTTTATTTTTCACTCGGTTCATTAAAACCTTGGCCTTATAAAGCAAATATGGATTCATTTTAAGTCTGTTACTCTAAAGTTTTGCTGTAGGTTGGAAACTCTTCTAAGGTTGTTTTGGTTTAACAGGAGTAGCAATGTATCTTGTTATGAGATTACCTTGTAAAGCTAGGATAGTAATATCAACAGAGCATAACCATTCAATGACTGATAGGTCATACTCCAGATTCATGAGAAAGAAACCACTCAAAACTGGAGGTTTTAGCCAAAAATCTTCTAGAATGCAAAAGCAACATATGAATCAAAATAATATAGCAATAGATAAGTCAGCCTCATTCATTTGGCTTTCTCTGCCTTGCTGATTGTGTGGTCAGCTTATCCTTACTTTTGTCTTGTTCACAATCCCTATCTCACCTCTCCTTTAGAAATTCTTCTTTGTTCTTGAAGCTTTTCTAAATCTTGTGGCAAGATCTAGATAATGCCTCTACCCGAATGCAAACTTATAGCTCTTAGCATATCCCAAGTAGCACATCACCACAACAATTAGCTTTGAGTATTTCCATCTGTTTTCTTTCCCTGACAGTGTCCAGATATTTGGTTGCCTGTGGGTGCAATCCACTTAGAGGATATACCCAGAGACACAGAGCGTAGTCCTCACCAGATGGGCATCTGCAATGTAGCAAGCAGATACGTGGCTGCCTAGAGATTTTTTTTTTTATGACTATGCAACTTCTTATAGGAATGTGAATCTTTAATTTATAATTCAAAAGAAAGGCAGAAAATTATTTTTATCCATCAGCCTTAAAAAAGTAATACTGCCTATTGTGAAAGAATATAGCAAATACTTAAATAATTTAGTCCATTTCCATTTTTAGATATGATTTTTGAGTTTTTAGTACCATTGTTTATTTTAAATACTATGCAATATTTTGCTAGTTTGTTTTAAAAACATATTGAGCTAATCACTCCATTTTTGCAACCTATTCAATGTGCTTTATGTACCAATGTTAAAAAGTAGCATTTAATTAATTGCCATTAATAGTCTATTACTGGATTTCAATGGGCTGACAGCTCTTTAATGAACTGACTCGCTTTTGCCATTTTTTTCAGAGGCTGAGAAAAAACTAACAATTACAAACAGTGCCAAGTCCCGGGAATTCACTAGGCACTCATATTTAAAGAATGTTACCTAAATCTTCTCTATCTGGGGACATCGCTAAATGTTGCCTTGCTGAGAAGCTTGTCAAGTATAATAAATAATACCTGATTTATTTTTTATTAAAAAATCACAGTTCATTTTTCAAAGATGAAAAAACCGTCTTGATATTAATTCATTGGTAAGCATTTGACAGGTTGATTTTAATGTAGCATAAAAGCACTTTGCTCAATATGTGGACAGCATGAAAAAATTGTGAAAGTTCACATTAGGAGAGGCACAGTTGAAAGAGACAAGTTCTTTGCTCATAAGTTAATTATAATATTTAAGTCAATTCATTTTTTAGATACACTGAAAACTTCAAAAGTACAAGTCACAAAAAATGTGACTGATTTTTTTCCAGCAAAAATTAAATCATATTGACATATTCCAAGTTTAATACTTTGTACAGTCCCATGGTCCAGAACTTTACATTTCTGAACATAACGACTCATTTATAAAAATTAAGTCCAACAAAGTACAGAAACAAAGGGAGAAAATAGCTTTGAGAATATAATTTTTATGTGGGAAGTAAACTTTTTGTTCCCTTACAGTTTTCCTTTCTTTGATTCAAAATATTTCTGTATGGGTGTCAAAAACTAGTGGAGGCCAGGTACACTGACAAAGAGTACTCATTGATTTTGCTTGGCAGTTATATTGACATGTTTTGCTCATACTTCCTAGTTCCATGAAATAATAAAGAAGTGAATTTTTAAAAAGTAAAATACTGTATTGCATCTAATACTTCTATATTCTGTAGAGATTTATAGGAGATGAGAATATAATGTATAACAAGATTCCAAAAGCGTTTGGACTAGGTTAAGTTTACAAATAACCCACCATATTGGTCTCCATTTTGTTGTCTTCACAAAAGTTACCCTGTGGAAAAAAAAAACTTTCGTGCACTATTTACTGCAATACAGAGTTAACTCTTAAAATTATGCAGCCAAAATAATTCAATAAAATCAGTTCCATAAATCCAAAAACTGTTCTTAGTGGGAAAAGTTACATTTAAGGAACTATTTAAATAGTTTCTCTTTCATTGAGAAATCTGTGTGTACTCTTCCAAACTCAAAAGTATCACATTTCCATTTTATAGTACAAATATCGGATGCTTAACATATAAAAAAGGAAAACTGATAGATGCCTGTGGAACAGATAAGTGTTATGGATCTATATTTTAGTAGTTTGCCTTTAAAGGGAATATTTACAGACCCCAATAAGTCTACTCATATATTTTTCTTTAAAATATAGTCATTATGGATTGAAACAGAGCGAAAAAATTGATAAATACAGACAACAATCGGAAGTCATTACAATTTGAACTGATAGAACTTAAGGAGTTCTAATTGGTTGATGTTTACTTTGTGGTTGCCCATAACTGTCAATATAGTTGATTGAAGGATGATACTAGTTATTTTTGTCTTTCTGTATGGTATCATGGGTATTTGAAATACCAGCTAAAAACAACCTTAGTGCCCCGAAAATGTGAAGTCCATAACTCCTTGGCATTTTAATGTTTAGAGGTTGTAGGGAGTACCAATATTATGTCCCCTTTGTGTCTTATGTGCATTTATTATATTATGTGTTAGACTGTGGTGGGGAAGGTGGCTGGGAAGATTTTCACAGCATAAAATGTGTTTGCAAAAAATCTCCTTAGCATTCCCTTCCCTAATACACACATGCATACAAAGAAAAACACACACCAAACAGTAGCATTTCCCTGCATCTTACCTTACCTTTGATCTATCACATGACTTCTGTTAAGAAGAGTATCTTCTCACTTTTAGAGAAAAATGCTTAGAATCTATCTTTTATACCTTTGATAGTCCATTACCCCAAACCAAAATTATCATTATGCTGACATTTTCAATTAGTTATTCCTACTTCCAATGTGACTTCAATTGTTTTTTTTTAATTTTTATCACTTAACATGAATCCTATCAGGTAGTGATTCTACTGCAAGCCAATTCAAATCACTCTTTTCCTCTGTGGCTTTGCTATATAACTCCCCATTCTTCTACTCATAGATTGTATGCTACTTCAGAATGGTGGTAGTGTCTTATGCCTTTGACCTTATGGCTCCTTGCATGTAAATGTTCTATATTGGTTAATCAGGCTCTGCTCCTTCATTCCCATCTTAGCAGAAAATTTACTAATCAACTTGTCTTTTGGATCATTTATTAATCAAGAGACAGATGCT
>JAQZBX010060260.1:0-17350 GCA_029593785.1 Cabassous unicinctus | reverse complement strand
GGGACTTGGGAATTATCCTGAGTGACATTACAATGACAGATATAGGCCATTTTACATCAGCCTATACCATGCAGAACTGTGTGGGAGATAGTGTAGTCTACAATATGAACTATGGTCCATGCTTATTGGCAAAGCCCCAGGATGTGTATATATCCATTGCAGGTGATGTGCCACACTAATGAAAGGTGTTTATGTGGGATTTTATGGGAGATGTGTGAGGTGGGGACCATGGGAATCCCTGTAATTTTTGTGTAACATTTATGTAATCTAAGCATCTTTTAAAATATATATAAAAAATAACATTTATGTAAACAAATGCACATATATGCATATATATTTATTAAAAAATAAAAAATACATTTTAAAAAATGAGAGAAAAAAAAGTCCAGTTGTCATGTGTGTGTGAACATTTGGACATTTCCCAGGCTAGAAATGCAACATGCACATATTACTCTGCTTTCAAGTCTGATTGCAGCCAGTGATTTTATGCTGGAGGTTTTCAGGCTATTAAAGTATCATTTCCTCAAAGGCTCAATAAATAAATAAATAAATAAATAAATAAATAAAAGATAATCAAAATTTATTAAAAACAAAACTTTTACAGGGTGCGGCAAAGCAGTGCTGAGAGGGAAATTTATAGCCCTAATTGTATACATTAAAAAAGAGGTAAATCAAACCCAACTGTATATTTGGAGGAACTAGAAAAATTATAGCAATCTATTCCCAAGGCAAGCAGAAGGAAAGGAAAAACAAAGAATAGAGTAGATTTAAATTAAATTGAGAATTTAAAAAATAGAAAAAATTTATAAAACCAAAGCTGGTTTTTTGAGAAAAGGTATGAAATTGACAAATGCTTAGCTGCACTAACAAAGATAAAAAGAGAACAGATGCACATAAAATCAGAAATGAGAGAGGGGACATCACCACTGACCCCAAGAAATAAAGAGTATCATAAGAGGATACTATGAAAAACTGTATGCCAACAAGTTGGACAACTTAGATAAAATATATGAATTCCTAGAAACACACAGACTTTGACACTGACAAAAGAAATAGAAGACCTCAACAGACCAGTCACAAATAATGGGGTAGAATCATTCATCAGAAAACCTCACAAATAAGAAAAGCTCAGGACCTGTTGGCTTCTTGAGTGAATTATACCAATCATTCTGAAAAGAACTAACATCAATCCTGCTCAAACTCTTCCACAATGTTACCAAATACCAAAAGGGAATATTAACTAACTCATTTTAGTTAATGCCAAAGCCACATAAAAACACTCCAAGAAAAGAAAATTAGAAATCAATCTCTCTAATCACCTATGATGCAAAAATCCTCAACAAAATACTTGCAAATCAAATCCAGAAACACATCAAATGAATTATACACCACAATCAAGTGGGTTTATTCCTGGTATGCAAGGATGGTTCAACATAAAAAAATAAATTAATGCAACACACCACATTAAGAGATTAAGGAGAAAAATTATGTGATCACTTCTATCAATGCAGAAAAGGCATTCAAAGAAATTCAGCATTCTTTTTTGATTTAAAAAAATACTTCAAAAGATAGGAATAGAAGGAAACTTCCTCAACATGATAAATGTCATGCGTGAAAAACCCACAGCCAAATATCATACTTAATATGAAGTTCTAAGTGCTTTCCCTCAAAGGTATGGATCAAGACAAGGATGATAACTATCACCACAGTTGTTCAATATTGTGCTAGAAGTTTTTGCTAGGGAACTTTGGCAAGAAAAAGAAATAAAAGACATCCAAATTGGCAAGGAAGAAGTAAAACATTCACTATTTGTAGATGACATGATCCTATATATAGAAAATCCTGAATAAACTCCAATGCTACCAGAGCTAAAAAAACAGGTTCAGTAAAGTGCCAGAATATAAGATCAACAGGCAAAATCAGTAGTGTTTCTTTCCACTAATAATGTGCAGTTTGAGGAGAAAGTCATGCAAAAAAAATCCTTTTACAAGAGCAACTAAAAAAATAAAATATCTAGGAATAAACTTGACTAAAGATTTAAAGGACTTTTACACAGAAAACTATACAATGTTACTAAAATAAATCAAAGAAGACCTAAATCAATAGAAGGATAATCCATGTTCATGGATTTGAAAACTAAACATCAGTAAGATGTCATTTCTACCTAAATTGATTTACAGATTCAACACAATTCCAATAAAAATTCCAAAAGCATTTTTTTTACAGAAATGGAAAAGCCAATTACAGACTTATTTGGAAGGGAGAGGGGCTCCAAATAGACAGAAACATCTTGATAAAGGAAAGAAAAGCTGGAGGACTCACTCTACCTGACTTTTAAACATACTATAAAGCTCCAGTGGTCATAACTGCATGCTATTGGTGCAAGGATAGACTTATTGACAAATGGAACCATATTGAGAGTTAAGAAATAGACCTGCACATCTATAGCAAGTGATATTCGAGAGGTCTGCCAAGTCAACTCTACTGGAACAGAATAGTCTCTTTAACAAATGGTGTTGGCAGAACTGGAATCCATATTTAAAAAATAAAAGAGGATCCTTATCTGAAGCCCTATACAAAAATTACCTCAAAATGCATCAAGAACCTAAATATAAGAGCTAGGACCGTAAAGTTTCTAGAGGATAATGCAGGGAAGCGTCTACATGACATAGTGATAAGCAATGGTTTCGGGATTATTATACACAAAGCATAAGCAATGAAAGAAAAAGTAATTAATGAGACCTCCTCAAAGTTAAAAACTTTTGTTCTTCAAAGGAGTTTGTCAAGAATGTCAAATGGCATCCTATTCAATGGGAGAAAATATTTGGAAACCGCATGTCTGATAAGGGTCTAATATCCAGCATATTTAAAGAAATTGTACAACTGAATAATGAAAAGACAAAGAACCAGTTTTAAAAATGTGCAAGAGACTTACACAGACACTTCTCTGAAGAGGAAATATGGATGGACAAAAATCACATGAAAAGAGGATCAACATCACTACCTATCAGGGAAAGGCAAATCAAAACTACAATGAGATATCATTTCACAACTACTAGACTGGCTGCTATTAAAAAAAAGAGGGAAAAAAAAACTACAAATACTGAAGAGGATGTGGAGAAATAGGACACTCATTCACTGCTGATAGGAATGTAGAATGCTGCAGCAACTGTGGAGGACATTTTGATGGTTCCTCAAGATGAAAAGTATAGAACAGCCTTAGCATCTGGCAATTCTACTAATAGGAATATACCCAGAAGAACTGATAGCAGGGACACAAACAGATATATGCACACCAATGTTCATAGTGGCATTATTCTCATTTGCCAAAAGATTTAAGCAATCCTGGTGCCCAAAAAACAGATGTATGGATAAACAAAATGTGATATACATACAATGGAGTATTATTCATTTGTAAGAGGGAATGGAGTTTTGGCACATGCAACAATATGGAAGAATCATGAACACCTTATATTGAGTGAAATAAGCCAGATACAGAAGGACAAATGTTGCATGATCTCATTGATATGAACTAAGGGTAGTGAACATATCCATTTAGCAGAATCTAGAAGATTAGTTACCAGGAGATAGAAGAGGAGTAGAGACTGGTGAGCTGATATTTAATCTGTGCATAATTTATAATTTGGTTGATTGTAGCAGTTTGAAAATGGATGGAGGTGATGGTGGTACAGTGATATGAGTATAATTAACAGCGCTGAAATGTGAGTGTGAAAGTGGTTTAAATGGGAAGTATGGCCTGTCCATGAGGCTAGAAGGAAAACTAGAGGAAAAATGAGATGACAATATAACTCAGTGAATTCTGGGGTAGCCAAAGATTTCAGTAAGAATATAAATGTAAGAATGTTCTTTCAGGATCTATAACAAAGATATGCCACTAGAATAGGGTGTTGATAGTGGGGTGATATATGGGGAAAATGCACTTAAAACATATTTTTTGGAGATATGAATGTGTTCATGATATCATAGATATGTTTCTTAATACATAGAGGCCCATATACCAGCTAACAAAATATTAAACTTCCATCCTGGGGAAACCCTAATACTTTCCAAAGTAAAATGACAAAAAAAAAAAAAAAAAATCTCTGGACTATATAAGCTGTTTCTAAAAAAAGGAAAGCAACATATATGCCAAGTCCTTGATCTTAATGTTTATATGTAGGAACCTTATTCCTTTAAAAATGAAACACAGCCTAATTATAATTAATGCCCAAAAGTTTCCTCCTGAAAACTACCTTGTTACTCAAATGTGGCCTCTCTCTATGCTAAAATCAGCAGCAATTAACTGACAACCTTCCTCCTGCCCCCGGGTATGAGACATAATTCCTGGGGATGGGCCTCACTGGCACCAAGGGATTATTACCAAGCACCAATCAGTGATGCATTTGGAAAAAGACCTTGACCAAAAGGGGGGTAAATTAAATGCAAAAGAGTTTTTACAGCAAATAGATTTTGAACCATTCCAGTGGTTACGCTTATGCATGTCTCAGGCAGATCCTCAGTAACTGCCACAGAAAGAAAGCCTTAAATGGGTGCTCCTGAGGGCTCTAGAGGCATCTGGACACTTTAGGCAAAGCACCCAACCCCATGAAATAGCACCCCATTGGTGGGCCTTACTTTGGAATATAAGATAACATATTTCCCCAATATAGAATAGTTGTACTCTTTTATAATTCCCCTAATCATGATTCTTCTACTCCTTTTATATGAACCTATAATTTTAAATTTACCTGTTAGGTATATTTCTCAGATACTTAAATCTTTGGATTGGTCATATGCCGATTGTGCCCTGAATCCCAGAGAGTAGCAGGCAACTCCTATTCTCCAGTTCTTTGGGCTTGTCCTGGGCATCCAAAAAAACATGATGATTGACAAGTCCCATCTCCAAAAATAAGGAGTATCTACCATTGCACACAAAATAATTCCTTCCATCTGTACCATAGTATTTAAGTCCCCTCTCAGCCTGAAACAGAGCTGACATCATCCCAAATCCTTCAAGACTGAAGAATGAAAAATCATAAGGAATGTGTATAACCACAGACCAAAGTAGATTTATTGTTATTGTTGTTATTTTGTGTTAATGAAAGAACTTTTGACATTGACATAAAGATAGTGGTTGCCAATTCAGAAGGGAGGGGGAGAGATGAATGGGTGGAAGGAACACAGAACATATATGGGGCAGTGAGATTCTTCTGTATTACTGCAGTGATGGACACATGGCATTGTGCATTTGTCAAAACCTATGGAACTGTACAGCACAAAGTGTAAACCATAATATAAATTATAGACTTTGGTTAGAAGCAATGTTTCAATATTGGCTCATGAAATGTAACAAATGTACCAGACTAATCTAAAATGTCAATAATAGGTGTAATTATGTGTATGGGGGGTGGTATATGGGAATTCCCTATAAACTATAATAAGTGTAGTTTTTCTGTAAATGTAAATCTAATGCTTCTCTAAAAATAAAGTTTAATATACTTAGAAAAAACTCATATAGTAGTTACTCTACAATCTCTTTAAGAATTTTCCTTATTTTTGTTATTTAAACATCCAGCTGTGCCTGATATCATTAGTCAAGTTTTTCCCCAATAACATCACAATGTAAGATTTAATGGAGGAGGAAATTATAGAATAATTTGGGTGGAGAAATTTTTTATAGTTGTTTCATATGCACAAAAACAGCATACTTATATATTTACCTAACCCATCTGTATATTCATTAATGTTTTGTTTGTACATTTACCAGACTTTTATTATTTATGAGGCCATGAATCTTTGAATTCAACCACTTCCCCACACCCTGACCCTGGCAAATGACTCATCTGTTCTGTGACCTGATAGAATTGCCAAGGAAATAATGTTGTATAAATGGAATCATACAGAGAGTAGTGTTCTTACCCTGGCCCAACACAATTGAGATTAAATTGTCCTTCAGAGCTCTAGCAGCATCTCTTCAGCAATAATTTTTAGTCCAGAGTCAGATGGTATATCTCAATTTCAAGAAATAAATCTTCTTTTAATTTGGTAATGGGCTTATAAAGCTATCTAAAATACAACTTGATAATTACTCTGTACCTTCCATGATCAAGATCAACACCAATGAGAGAGGAGGATAGAGAGCAATGGATGTGACACTGTGGGGATGCCATGTTTTCTTGGTATTGAATCACTAACACTTTCAACAGTATTTTTATTTCACCTGAATCATGAAGAGGGTCTTGTCAGTCAGAACCAATGGAACCAATTGAGCATGAGCAAAGGTCTGGCTCTATGACCACAAATGATACATTTTAAAATCATTCAGCCGTACAAGGTGGAGTGTAGGGTGCACAAGCCTAAATTTGCTAATATTTTAAATAAAAGGTTAGGGTGCATAATTTATAAGACTTCTCTGTGATTTGGTAACTTGTCCTCTAAATCCAATACTGAGATTGTGTGCCATGCTCAGAACATGTAGTCTGGAACTGACTATTCAATGACTTGAATACAATAGTAGACAGAATCTTTAAAATGTGTTTAATGAGTGAACATTTTCCTGACTGTTAGGCATTTGAGAAATTTGCAAAGATTATTTATGTAAAGCTGGATTTTCACTTTGATTTTAAGTGTTTGAAGGAGAAAATGAAAGTGAGGAAATTTTAGTAAATAGTTTGATACCCTCCTGCATCAGAAACCAAGTTTCTCCAATTCAGATGCAGCTTGGGCTGCTGAAGCCCTCCTTCTGGGCTTCATTCCTAACTCCCTCCTGAACTTGCTGAACAACTTTGTCCACTCACAACCCTGACCTATAATCACATCAGCACAATTCAAGATTCATTAAATCAAATTTAATTAGTCAAGCAATTTTTGATGGTCAATAATTGTGAGAACAGCCAGCTACTAGGTACTAAACTCCATCCCTCAAGTTTGCACCTTGTTTGTGCACCAGAACAGGAAATGTCAGGGATGCTGGAACCCTAGCCAGGAGAGGCACATGTTGAAATTCTGGGGATGGATGCCAGCGGGAGCTTCTTTAAGGCTGTCCTGCTGAATGAAAGTGAGGTTCACTGGAGGTCTGGGTGAAAGTTCACATCATGTTTGACTGTGAAGAGAAGCTGAGACTCTGAGGAAGGACCTGTCACTCCCCTTAGTGGAGTAGAAAAGAAGAGAAAAGGTTCAGGGACCACAGGGCAGCAGGGCTGCAGGGCCACATTATCCTGGCTCCGTGAGGTCTCTCATCCCCGTCCGCAACATCTGCAGCTACAGAGATGCCGGAGGAGCCTGGCTAATGTGGATGGCACTGATGCTGCTGGCCCTGGACTAAGGTTCAAGAGGTAGGGGACTGGAGAGTGGGGCAGGGGTGCTCTCTGGTGCAGAGGTGGGAAGACCTGAGCCTCAGAGAGCATGTGAATGCAGTGGTTCTAAATGGCCACATCTCACATTTTCCAGATCTATGTCCAAGGAGCCCTGTAGCTGGTGCTTTTCAGTTTCCCTTCAAATCAGGGGTGTTGCTGCCTTCTCTACTGCTCTAAGTTCCACAATCCTGTGTATTCCTGCTCCTTAAAATACCTTTAATCTCATGTAAGATAATTCTTTTGTATCTTCCCAGTGATCCTAGATGTGAGTAAATTCTAAGGATTATAATCAGCAATTGACTCTGTTACAAACTGTTTACCTACTGTCAATGAGAAATCTAATGAAAAGAGGCATCTCAATTTTTAAAATCTACCTTTAAAAAAACAGCTTCACATTCAGTTCATTTTTTTTAAAAATTATTCACTAGTTTTTCTTACCTCATCCATAAAGGAATATTACGTGAAAGGTGCTTTATTTGTAAAGGGATTTATTTGAAAGGTGCTTTGTGGTGGTTTCTAAAAACTAAATTTGTCCTATATATGGGAGGTACAAATGTCTGCAGCTTTAAAGTATTGTGCAACACTTTATAGCTATTTAAGATTTATTCTTAAGAAGTAATATGACAGAGATCCTTAGGTTTACTGTCTATGCAGGGGTAACTGGAGGCAAAGACTAATTTAAATTGTAATAGCTACTGAGTAGACTATTACTACAGAGTTTATAATTATTTCCTTCTAGTATAAAATTGAAATAGTAAGTATAAAACTATGAATATCCTTTGAACTACTAACTACAAGTATTATGGAAACTTATTGAATGGAAAGTATAAGCTATCTTAAAGCTGTCATGGGGAAGGTGTAAAACGCCATCACTTGCCAATTAAAAATAAAATTGAAGGGAACTTATTTATCATTCTCAATTTTATTCTGGGTACCATATGGCACTGGAAAAAATTCTGTTATTCATTTATATTTGAAGGTTTTTTGTTTGTTTTGTTTTATCTGTAAAAATCTTTCCTGGCTAGAGGGCTTTTCATAATCTAGCAATGTGCCAGATTTGTCCTGTGGCAGGAATGGACCAATACCTGGTCAGTAGGAAGGCTATTAAGTTCTACTTCTAGCAACTTTAATGGGTGCTTTTATTAATTGTGGATAACTAATAACCTTTTTAGGGAGGTAATTAATTTGATATTTACAAAATTTTATTTTCTTTCTTTACAGCTCTCAGTAGTAAATTGTGGACTTATTTTACTCTGCAGTCCTTTTGTTCAATATAAGTGGTAATAGCTTGCATCCTTATTTTCTTTCTGAACTGGAAGGGAATGCTTCATATTTTCAATGTTAAATAAGATGTTCATTTTGAAATATGTTAGATCTATCAGTTTAAAAAGATTCTCTGCCATTGCTAGTTTACTAAGATTTATTTTTTAATCATGAAAGGTTGTTGGATTATATTGTAAATACTAAAATCATTTTTGCATATATTAACTAAAGTATTGTGTTGGGTTCTTTTTCCATAAGTGTGTATATGTGTGTGTGTGTGTGTGTGACAGAGAAAAAGAGTGAGAGAAATAAAGAGAATTTGTTTATGTTTCCATATACGTTTACCGATGTATATCCCATCAGCATATATTTTTTACATATGATTTCCATATTGCATCATAATCACCACACAAAAATCAAGATTTATGGATAATTTCATGGCTGATACTTAGGTCTTGGAAAAAAATTGTTCTAATCAATGAGGACATGGGAACTTGTCTTAAGCAGGAGACTCATCTATGTCTCCCTAGGCTGTCCTCTTAGTTCCATCATCTCCTGTCTTTCTAGTGCCCAGGACGTAGGGTTCTGTCCTTATGGACATCAGTCTTGGTGGAACAGTTGGGTGGCATCAACATTTTCTTACCACTAACTCTTCTTTATTCCCTCATTTTGTCATTTCTTTTTCTGTTGAACATGTCTGTTAATTTAATTATTTCTTCTCTTGGTATACTATCATTTATGTATGTTTGTATTAGGAGTAGGCTCTTCCTTATTTCCTCAGTCAAGCTATAATACCGATATAGATTCTTCAGGTTATTGAGACTATGAATATTAAGAAGTCTTCCTTTGTGTCAAAATTGATTTTGCACCACTAAATGCTATCAATTCAAAATTGTAAGGTGAATTATCACCAAATGCCTCAGTAATATTCTTTTGGCAGAGAATGAGTCATCTTTTCAAAACTGTTCTATAATTTTAGTTTGATTCCATTTTTTTCATCTTAATTCATTTAGAAGGAGTAAATTGTTTATTTATTATGAGCTTATTGTATAATCAATAACTGATACTCTACATTAAACCCTAAATGGAAAAACAAATGTGACCTCTATATTTTAACACTCTCAGAAGGTACATACTATGTGTTTGGCAGAAAGTAGATACTGTGAGAGTGTCAACCAACATTTAAAAAGCTGATAGTATTTCTGCTGATATACATAAACTCCACAAATACCATTGTATTTTCAGCACAAAAGTATGTATTGCTTTTGTCATGGGATTTCACAAATATATCAATGTATTTGATGTTTAAATTTTCCATCCCAGTTTTGTAAGATAATATAGGCTGCAACAAAAGACTTAAAACAAAACACTTTCATTATACCTCATTAAATTATTCTTCCTCAGTTAAGCTGCATCTACCAACCCCCACTACAAAAGTTATATTTTATTTTTACCCCAAAACATTGGGATAATTGCATGCATATTAAGGTTTGCTCAGGAAATCTGGTCCACCACCACAACCTTCTACTGCAAAATAACTTAAAACCTTACTTTGAGAAACAGGTTGTAAATTTTTAAATGACATTCTCTTTTCCAGATTATGAAAAAGGAATTATAAATAATAAAACCCCACTGTCATCTATAGTATTACTTATATGTTACCAAACTATAGGTAGCACTGTTGTCTAAACCATGGTGTTCCCACAACTCCCAGACCAATCTCTGCATATGTTTCTTGAATTTCACCTCTAGGTAAAGTCTCTGCAAATATGAGTGACTCATGGCAAAGACTGTGATGACGGAGCAGGTGCTTTGGGGAATGAGACTGTAAGAGAGAAACTAGGCAAGTAAGGTTTTATTTAGAGATATAAAAGCTGCAGAAATAGTAGAAAGAATGACACATTTGTTCCAAATATTCACACTTCTGAAGATGACTTGACCTACCAAAAAAAACACAAAAAAATAACAACAGAATAGACCACTAGTACTAAAAAACAAAACAAAACAAGGAAGATTGGTCCCAGTGCAGAGATTCTGGGTCCTTAGTAAACAGGACTAGACTTGGAGCTGCAGATATAAATGTCAAATCTGGAGAATTTGTAGTCTAACAATGGGATAAAGACAGTTAAGTCCTCCACTGCAGATTGCCCCATATTCTAAAGCTACAGCATAACCTGAGGTGTTTGTATGTGGAGAAGGGTGATGACATGGCACTATTTGGGACCCCTAGGTTTCCTGTGGGGCCATGTGGGCATAAAGTGATCTCAGCTCATAGGCTGGTCTGCTCTTGCTGTTATCAGGCTTTTCCATTTTCCAAAATATATTTTATTAATAACAACCCTTTGTATTTGTATAGTGACCAGAGAAGAGTGAGGGGGCAGTATATAAAACCTGCCCTCTCCCTCTTCTGCCACACTATTGGGCCTGTCCTTGGTGCCAGGCACTTGTTTGTGTTAGTGATGGAACATGCACAGCATTCCAAGCAGAAAGTTATAGCCCACAAACTACTGGCCAGAGGTAGAGCTGTGGGCCCTTCTAGGCCATGGATGGCCTGCTAAGGGCTGCAACAAAGTCTTTTCAGCTAATTCTGGAACTTTTCAGAGTCCTAGTTAGGGCTCTGATGGTGTTGTCAGAATTCTGGACATATGACTCAAGTCTTGTATGTTTTCCTTTGGAAATATTGGTATGTGTTGCTTTACCTGTTCTCTTAGTATGAGGTCAGCAACAGATTTTGAGGGAGAAAGCTAGCCAAGTGAACTTCTGCCGAAGTGAAGAATATCATAACATCAGAGAGAAGAATGAATGGATCTCCAAAGTCTGTGAAGCCCTCAGTGGAGACCAGTACTCCAAAGTTACAAAGTTTGTTTGTCAGCACTTAACAAGGAGGTGAACAGGTTCCTATTCTCACTTTGAGATATAATAGACATGCTGTACAAAGGACAAAATGGGAGCCTCCCAAATTTTCATTCCACAAAATGACTATGTCTCATCTTCAGGGACAAATGCAGTGACTCAATGAGGCATACAAATTCCTCCAATCCAACAAGACTGGGATGAAAAGCATCTTAAAAGCCTCTCAGGTCAGTGGAGAACAATGTAAGGAAGAAATACTTAAGGGTTTGGATGAAAATGCTCAGCTTCAAGAAAAATCTAAAGTTACTTGCCTTGAAAGATACTAGATGGAATGAAAGCCTGCAGGAAAAGAAGGAACAGGAATACAGTTTGAAAATACCAGGGTACAGAGAGAAAAGGTGTCACTGATAAAGAGAACCAGTTAACATCCCTGACTGAAACTCTTCTCAAGATGATAAATGTGCATAATGTCTCTAGAGAAGATTAAACACATGCTGTCAACTTGGAATTACATAAAAGAGTATCACCAGGAATGAAGGCCTGTGTTATCAGACAAAGTTGGATTTGACAAAACATATTGATTCTGTAAATTAGAATATTTCTTTAAAAATACTAGAAATGGGAAAGCAAGTGACATTTAGGGAGTTCTGTAAGGACAATCAAATCAATGTATAATGGCTGGGAATTGAGCTAATATCTCAAATTAAGTAAATGATTATTTAGAAAAGCAGATTCTAAAGCTTCACCAGAAACTGCAATTCTTCCTGAAGAACATAATTGATGCCTCCTGCAACTTCACCATGAATCAATCCTGCCAGAAACTGACCACTGGGATATAGAAAAAATATTACCGAGGTACATGAAAACATCTCTTTTACACAATAGATTGACACTTACAGAAATATGGCAAACACCTGGGAAACAAACTGGAGAGCACTGCTTCTTATCTATTTTAGGGTTTTCTTTAGGCATTTGAACTTGTTAATAATTATGACTCTATAATAATTTTAGAAGTTAATCTTTGTTTCCTTTCTCCCTCTCCCCTTCTTTTTTCACTTAATTATGCTATGTGTATAATGTCTGAAAAATGGTTGTACCAAGAAGATAAAAATGTTTTCATCATTTATTTGTACTTCACATTGAATATCTTAAGTCCTGGAGGACAGAGAGTTTTTAGAGAATGAATAAAATATCCTTGGGGTGTGCTAAGGAGAGTAGTGTTCCCTGACCACCTGTCACCCCTCAAAAGCCCAAAGATGGCTTATCATGCTCAACCAGACTCCTTAGAGTTAGAGAAAGGAGAGAATGACCTTGGCTGGGTATTGTAGACAACCTACTGGAGAGCACATGGCAGTAAGATAAGTGTAAGAAGAAATCCCCAAATCAACCTTTAAAACAGTTTCCAGTGCCTGACATATGGCTGTGGAACAGCAGCAAGCTGAGGGACCTAAGAAACATGAGGACCCCAACCATGTCTATTGCAGGGTATAACCACAAGTGTAGAACTCCACACCCTGACAAAGCCTTGAAAGTATGGAGACCCATCCCCCAGTAGCAGACACCATGTAGCAAGGAACCCTTAATGAAATTAGCAGATAGAGAGATAGATAGAGATATAGGTAGATAGACAGATATCTCAGCTTCCTCAAACACACACACATACACACACACACACACACACACACACACATTAATAACCATTTTCTTACATCTGGCATGTTTCTTCATTTAGCCTCATCCCTGTAGTCATGTGTGAACTCTTTAGAAATTAAGGCATGGTACCACACCTCTCAGGTTGTTATTTCAGGTGAGAAGTAATGCGGTGACATTTCAGTTGCTGATCTTCATTTTTACTGAATTCTGTGGGCTGCTCAAAATTAACAGATATGTCTTTTTTCAAGTTCATCCTTTCATGATCAATATTTCACTAAATTTGGAATGTATTTTTCATAGTGAGATTTAAGAATTAGGTTTTATAAGGGTTTGTTATTTTTATAAACTTAATATCACCTCTATCCAGCATATTTAAAGTAAATAAACAAGCTTATACTGTGACTAAATGAGTACAAAGTGATCTCATTGTTACAGAAACCTCATCAGGAGAAAGAAAATAGGAAGAAACCAACCCCTCACACCATCACTTGTTGCAATGCTGGGAAGCTTAATCACAAATGAGATTTTGACTTATAGGTATGAATCACCAATGTTGCTCCTGCCCTATTCTTTTTTTTTTTCCTTTTATAATATTATTTGCACACAATAAAATAAATCATTCAGTGTACACTCCTGGGTGTTTTGACAGATGAATACACTGCATGTTGACCTCACCAAGCAAGATATAAAACAATCCAAAAAGAACCTCCTTGACTCTTTACATCACCCACTCCCTATCCCTAGCCCCTAGCAATGACTCATCTTCTCTGACCTAGGAGCACTGCCCATATAAATGTAATTACTCATTAACTTTTAGAGCCTGACTTCTTATACTAGCGTAATGCAATTGAGGTTATTCCTTTAAAATGCCATATTTGTGTTCGGGCTATAGCGCTGCCTCTTCAGCAGTACTCTTTACAAACACAGTTTATCCTAAGAAACTGATCTTTTTCTTTTAATTTCAGGGGGCATTTAAAGCTGACTAAAATATAACTTGCCAATTACTATGCACTTTCTGGGAATCAAGGATAGAGAGCAATGAAAGTGACACAATGGGGATGATATACTTGTCTTGGAATTGAATTGATAATCCTTTATCATTGAATTTATTTTACCTGCATAATTAAGTGGCTCTTACCACTCACAAATGATGTGGGAGGGCAGCCCAAGAATCTGAAATAGGATGAGCAGACACAGAAATATGAGAACATGCACTTCCTTTTGAAATCATACAGCAATAGAGTGTAGTTACAGAAATGTGTGCATAAGCCTTGATTACCTAATATTTTAAATGAGAGAGTTTAGCTGATATTTTATGCTCTTGTTCTAATATTACTGAATATGTGGTTGCACAAAAATGTAGACACTTGAAAACATGTTAATTATCAAACATTTTCTTGGCTTATTAGGCAAATAGAGTTCATTGTAAATATTATATATACCAACTTAGACTTTTCACTGTTTTACTTTTAAATATTTGAAGGGAAAAATATAACTGAGAGAAATAGCATTTAAGCAGGTACTTTTCTTCATCCATAGCTTCGTGTCAAAGAAGTCTCGTGTCACTGGTGTCACAGAAGCAGCTCTGGCTGCTGGAGACCCTGTTCTGGGCTTTATTCCTGACCCTTTCAAGAACCTGCTGGATATCTTGTCCACTAAAGACCTTGCTCTTTCCACATCACTAAAATTCATAGTTTTGCTAACATTAATTTAATTAAGCAAATGTGTTTTGTGGTCTCAGGCACTGAGCTAACCCTGGTGATACCATGTTGACTCAATACTCTACCATCAAGGAGCTCACAGTTTGGTGGATAAACACGGGAGTGCAGATTTTTAGTGCAGTGGGTGGAGGTGAGAGCTGTGAGAATGGTAAGAACAGTGGGGTATGGGACTCTGTCTTGGTAGGTCTAGAAAACTCTGGGAGAAAAAAATGTCTCAACTGATACGAAACTTAGGTAGGAGAGAGTCAGGTAAAAGGTACAGAGCAGAAAGACTTCAGGCTGGAGTCCAACATAGGCAAAGTATGAGGAAGAGCTTGTTCTGTCCAGGGTAATGCCAGCCATTTAGTGTGCCTGGAAAGCTGTATACTGCTGGGAGAATAAGGAGAAGGCTGGGGAGCAGCCACCCTGAGGAGTCCTGGGGGATATTTGTCGCCTTTGTGCCTTCCCCAGAGGGCACTGGAACAATTCATAGTTTAAACAAGGCAAGGATAAAGACAAAAGATAAGTTAGACCGTGTGCTCATTAACCTGGAGAGTGGTGATGTGACCTATGCTATATGCTTTCGAGAGAGGGTGAAAATGAAAGTAATTGAGTGATATTTAAGAAAAAAGAAATTTAAAAAATATAATGCCTGTGACCTGAAATAGATTCAAGATGTCTTCTATCTTCTGGCTTAGGGTAAATGAGAGATATGCATTAGGAAATCATGGAGAAGAGAAGTCCTGAAGTAGGTGTCTGAATGGTGTCAGGTACTGGTTTGAAAAGTTGGTTTTGGGGGGTCCATGGGGCAGCTATACATTAGCATTTTGATTTTTGAGTCTGGAGCCAGGACAGAGGTCTGTGATGAAATGCTTTGACCATCATCAGCAATGTCGCTGTGACTTACCACAACAGTTTGAATAATGTGTCAGGACCCTCCCTTCCACTTCTGTAAACCTGTCAGACAGGCAGGCGCAGAGGAGTCTCACTTTTGCAACATGAAGCTCTACTCCTTTCTCAGTTTCCGAACTGAGGGCTAAGGTGGCAGGGGCATGTTCTGAGAAGCCTGTTCACCTGCGAGGGCAAACCAGCACCTGAGGTTGGGGGTTAAGAGTCCTGCTGCAGGATCAAGCAGGGGCATCGTTCTTTCCACAGACCCATCAGGCAGTGTGAAGGCTCGAGGCCACGCACGCCAGCGGCTGAGGCCTGCTCCACAGAAGGTCGAACAGCAACTGACAGAGAAAGTCCAGAGATAGGAGTGCTGAGGGGCTGCCCTGAGCAATCCTCCCTGCAAGGACGACTGGGATCCCACCTTTGGCAGCTGCGAGGGCGGCAGAGCGTGGGCGCCGGTGCTGACCCTGCTGTCCCTGCAGCCACTGAGGGACAGGCGTGTGTGTGGCAGGGATGCCGCCTGTTCAGAGGTGTGAGCACCTGACTTATCAGATGAGATGCCAGGGTCCCTGTGCCTCTTCATGGCCACATTTCTCGCTTGTCTCCAAGACTCTCTGTCCTGCTCTCTGATTCTCAAATAACTCCTCTGCAGCTGGTTCTCTTCAGCTTTACTCGGCGCGCATGCGCTTTTTGACTCCTGTGCCCTGTTCTGAACTGTGGTCCTGTGCGCCTGTATCTGCCTGAATATACGTGCTGATGCCCTGTTCCTTAAAGATCTTTTTATTTCCTTTAGGAATGTTTGGTTGTGTCTGACAACTATCATATGACCAAGTGGTTTCTAATTATCACAAAGGAATTCAGTTCCAAACCGTTCATGCTCTGCCCTTATTTCCTAGGATAAATCAATAAATTTAGTTCTAGATATGATATTTTTCATATATCTGTTAGAATCAGTTTTGCCATTGTAGTAGATCTCTGTTGAGAGAGTGTTCCCAATCTTCTTTAAACCATGACAAAATATTTAAATACAGTGTAATTTTAAAAATTAAAAGGAATAGAAAGGGCATTCATTACCACTTTCTACCTGTGTTCATGGAGATAGAAATATTGAATATATTTTTTCTTTTCTTCCAAGGTTCCTTATGTTTTGCAAGCCATAAATCTGTTCTATGTACAATTTTCTGTACCCGGAAAAAAAATAAGCACAACTTCAAATCAGTATATAATATGATTTAGAATTTTTATCTGCTTGGTGAACTTAATCTAGTTTCAGCTGTGAGCTTGTTAGCTTTCACAAAAAAACAAATTTGTTCTTCCCCCTCTGTACATAGCTGGTGCTTCTGGCTATTCAATCCATAGTGTATAATCAATGCCTTTTAGTATAATCACAATGTTGTACATTCATCATCTCAAAAATTAGAGAACAATTTCATTACTCCAAAAAGAAAGACTCCACAATCCTTAGTATTCCTTCCTCAGATCTACAAAAGCACTAATCTGATGTCATCTTTATAAATTGATTAATATTTTCATTTCATATAAATGGAATCATACAATTTGTAGTACTCTGACTCTGGTCTTCACTTAGTATAATGGGTTGTTGTTTTTTTTTTTTGTCTGGTATTAACATTTTGT